>CANSGD010000619.1:0-266598 GCA_947645195.1 Patellifolia procumbens | reverse complement strand
AAAATTCAAGTTCGTCTAATCAAAACCATCCAACCACCAATCTTCCCCCCTGCTCATCAAATGTAACTCAAGCATCCACATGGGCTACAAACTCGAAAAGGCTCGCCAAAGGTGCCAATTCTCCCCACTTTGTGGCAGGCAAAGAATAACCGAATAAACAATGCACACGACCTCAAGAGTAGACCCCATAGGGTTGGGAACATGAAAGAGGCAGGGGATACGTTTAAGTAATATATGGAAAAACCAAGAAAGCGGAAAGTACGAATCACTCAAACAAGGCCCAGATGGCCTAAACAACTCCCAACAACACCATATGTTCATCAAAATAACCCAACTCTCATAAATCAATGAAAAACCACAACAAACTCACTTTTCAAGCAATGCAGCGATTTTTTCTTATGAACATACGTGAATGAAGGAACTTTCACTTCTTTTGAACTTTTATTTTATTTCTTCAAATTTTGAACTTCATTCACGGCAACTTAACTTTCGTTTTTCTTTTCTTTTTTCACGCTCAAACCACAATAAATACACTTTTAATTTTTCAACAACCAAATCAAACCATGAAACCAACAGTAACTCAACCCATACAAAAGCTCCCCAAGCTAGGATTGGAAATAGTATCAAAATAAAGGCCATGGGCTCATAGTGGATTTAGTAATCACCAAACTTGTTCATTAGGTTTGAAGGGTTGCTGAGGATAAAAGTATATCAAAATTACACGAGGCACAGAATCAGACAAAAGAACGCCTCTATCACAGCAAATGCTACAAGTCACCGAATATCAGACAAGCACGAAGTCAAAGTCAAGATCAATCACCCCAGAAGAACGAACACACAAAAACAGACTGGATAATGATATGAATCCCAATAGGGTTATAAAGAAACCTCACAGTCTAACCACCTCCAGGGACGTTGTACAATGTTCGGTGTAACATAATCAAACCCGCTTAATCATAAGAATTGTATATCAATTATAGCCTCAGATTACAAAGGTCTGATCCAGAAAATAGAGTCAGATCATTTTCAATAAGAGCACAACAAGGGGGCTTGGGGAGGCAACTAGACTAAAGTCACGGGAACCATTTTTTGCCTTTTTTCCTTATTTTTCGAAAGAAATAAATCTATCCTAGCAAGGAGTATTGTTGATAGAGAACACAAACAGAAATCCTCCCTGATGCTGAATCCCCATGCCAGTGTCCTCACTGCCCGTCGTGTAACAAAGGATGATGCGAAGAGAAAAGTCAACGTTAGTACCCTCACTCTCGCTCACTACAATAAATAGGAAAAATAAAAAGAAAAGGCACAAATGAGTGGAAATTAGCGAGCGTGGATCTCGCATAGCGCTGGTTTATAAATGTCCCGCACGACCAAAAATACCTCCATCTCTCAACAATAAAAGGGGCTTGGGGCAGTGAGTGCCACCCTCATCAAAGATCTTTCTCCTCCAAACAGTTCTTTTAGCACAAACGGTATGCGAGGCAACCTTAGGTGGAATTGGAACCTTCTCCACACCCCTACCTCTCATCCAAAAAATCAGCCCTGCAACAAGATTGTTCACCCATAGGTGCCTTAACAGCATTGGTTAGTTTAAAAATCACTCATCAATACCAACACTCAGATTTAAAGACCCAGACTTAACATCAATGTCAGCACTTTAGTATAAAACGGGCTGAACATCGGTAATAATGGAATCTCCCAAATTCATCCACATCTAACACCACAAACACAGGAATAATGAATTTTCCTACCCTAATAGGAACGTCCTCTAAACACTTAGGGGTGATTTTATAGAACGATCAGCCATCTGTAAAGTGATTTGTGTGCATTTAAGTGCTCCCATGTTCAGTTTCTTATAAACAGATACAATGTACAACAGAAACAGAAGCACCTAAATCATACAAAGTTTTATCAATGAAAATAGGTCCAAGATGGCAGGGAATAGAAAAACTATTGGGATCTTTCAACTTAGGTGGTCCGCTTCCCAATAAAAGCACTACACTCTTCAGTAAGAGAGATGCTTTCTACCCCACCAAATTCTCCCCTCAAATATCAGTATCTTTAGAAACAAGACAAAACAGGTGACTCCTGGCAATTAAATCCGTGAATGGAATCGCGACCTAAGTTGCCTCTGACCATAGCCAAGAATTTTACCAAACTGCTGATCGACCTTTGATTGCTGCATCCTGTGAGGAAAAGGTAGCTTTGGTGTAAAAGGCATTTTTAGAAACCTTCTCCTTTTTCTTCCATGTCTGTTCAGCTTCTCTACAGATAAGTCGACTTCATACATCGAATTTTTCTTCCCCACCACCCTCTTCTTTCCCTACATTGGGGCAGCATCATCAATTGGAAATGGAGGGGTATCATAAGCAATGCCACTACGAAGAGTCGATGGCATTCACGTGCTCTCTAAATGGGTTGCCCTGGCAATTCCCCTTGACGCCTCTGAGCACTATTGCTTGCTAATTGTTCAATTTGAGTCTTAAGATGTTTGATGTGCTTTTTTGAGCTCTTTGTGCCTCCCCTTCAGCATATATTTGTTTTTGTGTTTCGGGATTAGTCTTTGCCACAACATCAATTTAGCAAATCAGACATGGAAGGCTCTTGTGGCTCTGAGTTTTTTGGATGCGGAGGTTGATAATTTTGTTGGCTTGGAAGTTACAGGGGGATTGAAATTGCAGGGGGTCTCTGAAAACCAGAGTGGATTTTGGTAGTATGAGGGTTTAGGATGATTTAGTTGAGTTGGCCGCGATAATTTTGATTTTGGTAGTTGTATTGAAGAGGGAGAAATTTTGTGATACTATTGGAAAGCATTTGCCTGCTCCATCTGCTGCCGACTGAATCAATATGCTCCAAATGACCTTTGCATGCCTTCGTCCACATACCCGCAGTAAGATGAGGTAATGGGTGACATGGCATATAACATTCATACCATCATGCCAGGAAGCCAACGAGGAAGAGGGATTTCAATGTGTCAATTAACTGGCTCAGCTTCGCCATATGTGAAGTCAATAATGCTATGGCGTTCACCTCCAATACCTTCGCTGCGAGGCTTCGGGAAGTGGAATGATCATTGGCTGCAAGGCGTCTGAAAGAAACTCATAGCCTTGGCACCACCTCCTCATTCAGAAAAACTCCTCCTGCAGACGAGTCAACAATACTCTTCGTCTGAGGCTGCAGACCATTGTAAAATGTCTGCGTCAAGAACCATTTTTCCATGTTGTGGGCGGACACTCTTCAAAATTCCTCCCACGCTTCCCAGTGTTTCATCAGGCTCTTAAAACGTGGCTAGTTTATTTCTGATTTCTGCTGTCTTTGCGGGTGGATAATACTCTCTCACGAATGAAACAGAAATCTCCGACCATTCAGTCACCTTCATGTCGTTGAACCACTTCTGAGCTCTGTCTCAGAGTGAAACTCTAATAACATGACCTTCAATTGCTCGGTGTGACCTCGATGCTTTACAGTTCGGCAGAGTTGCTTCGAAACCTCTGCAAAATGATTGGCCGGATATTCAGTAGGATGCCCACTAAACTGATTTTGCTGAACCATTCGATGAGTCCAGGCTTAATCTCTAAATTGTTAGCGGCGATGGTGTTAATGGTGGTCCAGTAAAAAAACCGTTGGGCTGGGCACCAGATACGGCATTTCAGTGGATTTAGACATAACTGAACTCGTGTGTCTGATCTAGAGGTGTTCAGCTAAACATACTGCTTTTTCTCTCTGAATTCTCTTTCGAATCTGCCTGATTGTCCTTGTAAGATTGGGATAAGCTGGAACGGGAACTGTTTCTTTGAGACCTGGGCGTAGAAAAGAAAAAAAGAAGCAGTAAAACGTACTAACCGGGAACAATGAAGTTCCAATGAGGTACAGAGAAGTAGACCAAATAACCAAACAAAAACTTAGAAAACTAGCTTCGTCTCCTGGCAACGGCGCCAAAATTTGATAGACTAAAGTCGTATCACCTAATCAAAGATAAACCTAAGTCCTCTAACAATGGCAGTCATGGGAATTAGGGTCGAATCCACATAGAGACACCTGCCAAAGCGCGTGATTTAGGTGCTTCGTTTCCGTTATGCCATTATCTATTTGTAAGAAACCGAACATGATAGCACTTAAATGCACCCAAATCACTTTACAGATGACGATCATTCTATAAAAATACCCCCTAGGTGCTTTAGAGGACGTCTCAGGGCTCGAAATTCTACATTCCCGTTGATTTTGTGGTGTTAGATATAGACGAGGATGCCCAGATTCCTATTATTCTGGATAGACCGTTTTTGTGTACTGATAGTGCTGTCGTTGATGTTAAGTCTGGGTCTTTAACTCGAGTGCTGGTGATGATAAAGTGATTTTTAAAATAACCAATGCTGTTAAGGCACCTATGCTTGAACAATCTTGTTGCATGGCTGCGCATTTGGACGAGGTGGTGTAGAGAAGGTTCAAAATTCCACCTCAGATTGCCTTACAGTCTGGAGGTAGTATCAAGAACATTTGGAGAAGGAAGTTGTTTTGATGAGGGTGGCACTCACTGCTAGCCCCTCCTATTTGAGAGATAAAGGTATTATGGTCTCACGGGACCTTTATAAACCAGCGCTCGCGCGAGAGGCAACTCTGTATTTTTCCCTTTTTCCTTTTCCTTTTTTATTTTTCCTATTTTTTCGTGGAGCGATAGTGAGGGTACTAACGTTGTTTTTCCTCTTAGTATCGTCCTTTGTTACCTTTTTGCATTGAGGACACTGCCAAGTTCAGCTTGGGGGAGGAGTTCTGCTTGTATTCCCTATCTCTTTACTGCTTTCTAGGATAGATTTATTGCTTTCAAAAATACTGAAAAATCAAAAAAAGTATGGTTCCCATGACTGGTTAGTGCCTCCCTGTGCCCCCCTTGTTGTGCTTTTACTAAAAATGATTTGACTCTGTTTTCTGGATAGCTGGGCATTTGTGATCTTGAGGCTATGATTTGATGTTTGATTGCTATGATTTCGAGCAAAGTTTGATTATTATACACTACATTGTGATGCATGCCTGAATTGGTTAGACTGTGAGGCTTCTTTGTAAGCCTATTGGATTCATATTATCATCCAATCTGTTTTTGTGTGTTATTTCTCTTTAGTGGATTGATCTTGACTTTGGCTTTGTACTTGTTTGATATTCAATGACTACTAGCATTTGCTGTGATAGAGGCGCTTCTTTTGTCTGATTCTTTGAGCCTCAGAGTGAATTTTTGATATACTTTTATCCCCCTTAGCCTAATAACATGTTTCGTGTTACTAAGACCCTTATTATGAGCCCATGGCCTTTATTTCGATACTATTTCCAAGCCTAGGTTAGGGAGCTTTTGTATGGGTTGAATCTGAGATTGGTTTCATAATTTGGTTTGGTTTTGAGGAATCGAAGTAAATTTGTTGTGGTTTGAGTGTGAGAAAAAAGAAAGAAAAGCAAAGTTTGAGTTGCATGAATGATTGGTTCGTAAAATGAAAGAAAACAAAACAAAAGTTTAAAAGAGTTCAAAGTTCCTTCATTCACGTATGTTTATAGAGAAAAATATGCTACTTTGCTTGAAATTTGGGTTTGTTGTGAGTTTCCATTGATTCATAAGAGTTGGGATGTATTTTGTGGTTTTATGGTGTTGTTGGGAGTTCTTTCGGCCATCTTCGGCCTTGCTTCGAGTGAATGATGCTCCCCCATTCTTGGTTTTTCCACCACATTTCTAAAAATATCCCTGCCTCTTTCCTAAGACCCATTACAACACTATAAAGTCCTCTTGAGCTCGTGTCTGCATTGTCTATTGGATTGATTTCGAGTCAGTTTGTCAAAGTTAAAGAGTATGTCTGCTCATTGAGTCGACTTCGCTAGGATGAGCGTCATTTAACCTTCTTAAACACATGAGAGTGTGAGTGGGAAGGGGATTTTATGGTCGGGTTGGTCAGTGTTCGAGCATATTCTGCTCCGCCACAAAATTGAGAGGAGTGACACCTTTGTGAGAGCCTTTTCAAGATTTATATGCCTTGTGGATGCTTGAATTTGATGAATTGCTAGGATGATTGCTAGTTGGTTGGATTTGATTAGCCGAACTTGAATTTTTCCTACTTCAACGATTCTTAGTCTTGAAACGTTTTGAGCTTTGATTGATTTTTATCTATGGGGTGAGGCAACCTATTCCAAGTTCATGTTCTGTTTGCTTGAGGACAAGCAAAGGTTTAGCTTCAGGGAGTTTGATATCACGTATTTATATAGAGTTTTACCTCCTATTTATAAGCTAATTGGTATGTCGTTAGAGCTCTTCGGAGCTATTTTATACTATCTATCATATATGGTTGTGGTTTTGGGTTTTAGTGTTGAGTTGCAGGTTTTAGGGAGTTTTCTCCTTATTTCCGAGCTATTTAGAACAACCACGGCTTTACGAATTGTTACGATGCACTTAGGAATGGCCACGAGCTTTATGGATAGTTTAGGAGGTCCCAAGACCTCTAAACATGAAGAATTGAGAGTCAAAGAGTCAAAAGGAGCTTCCTGTACCTGATCGGGCAGAAAATGGCCCGATCGGGCGAAGATTTATTGATCGGGTGGTAAAGTTTCGCACCCGATCGGGCGGACATCACCCGACCCTATCGGGTGGAAAAGCAAAGAAAATTATGTTGGGCATTCTTACTACCAACCCGATCGGGCAAGGCCAACCCGATCTGGCTGGCCCAAAACTTCCAAGTCATTGAAAACTGTTGCTGCTGTTACGTACATGAAGAATCAAGTTGGGCTCCCTTGTGCCAAGACCCAAGCGGGCACTGCTGCCCAACCCCACCGGGTTGGAGGCCCAACCTCAAAAATGATGTGCTGCTGCTGTTACGCCAAAGAGTGTTGGGCCTGTTGAGCTGTGGACCCGATCATGGACCCGATCGGGCCAGTGATCGAGCAAAGCCATTTATGCTTTGTTGTTGCTGCTGCGTAGAGTTTCAAGAAAACAAGTGATGGGAAATTTTAGTGTGGGCCCGATCGGGTCCCGCACTCGTTTTCGCGGAATTCTATCTTTTATTTTCCGTTTTTAATGAGATTTTGGAGGCTATTATAAATAGTTTTTCCTCATTATTTTAGAGACATCTTTTATTCTAGTTTATTTCCATGTTCTTAGTTTAGTTTTTAGAGAGCTTTTATTAGATTAAACACTCTAGATTAGTTTAAGGGGTGATTGAACCTCGGATTTGATTTCAATAAAGGTTATTGCTTTCCGTCATTCGGTATTGTTCTTCTTTCTTACTCTCTTTAATTGCTTTTGATTGTTTAGATTAATTGCTATTTTGATTCATGATGTTAGAATTAGGGTTTCATATTAATTTTATTATGGTTGATTTAATTATCTCTGAGTAGTTTAATTTCTAGGGATTTGGTGAGGGAAGCCATGTTTATACCTTGATTAATTGAGTTGCTATTAGTTTCTAGGGTTTGATGAGATTGATTATGGTGTGAATTGTTCTTATTGAGTAATTATTGTTATTGCGCAGCTTCATTGATTACTTGAGGTAAACAATTGTTTGCACAGACCCGTCTTACTTTTAGAGGCCTAGTACACATCAAAAATTTCGATTATGTTTGTGAACATGCTGCATATGTTGAATTATGGGCATTGAGACTTAGCCATAGCTTGACACTGCTCTAATCTATCGATTCTTGACCTAGGTTCTGATAGTTGTTTGATCCCTTGATTGGTATAAGCATGGTGGACCAAACTAATTCCCTAGACCTTTATTTCATAGATTAAAATCCCTCTTTACATTGCTTTCTTTAGTCTAATTAGTAGTTCAGCTTATTCCTGTCTGATTTTGTCTGAAGTAGCTGTTTAGTTAAATATTAACTTAGAACTCCGTCTCTCTGTGGATTCGACCCTTCTTCCCTTGACTATCATTGTTAGAGGACTTAGGATTTATCTTTGACTAGGTGATACGACTTTAGCCTGTCAGAATTATTATAAAATTTTTCATACTTTACATAAATTGTTATATATATAAGCTGTTCTTGCTAATAGCCATTTATGTGATGGGAAAATATACATTGTGTTCATTAATTTCGATTACTTTAGAAGTATAATAAACAAATCATTTCCTGTCTTATATGATCTGTAGTTTGTATGTAAATTTTAAAACTACTTCCTCATTTACAGTTTGACTTTTCAACTATTCATCCACTAAACTTTGACCGGCTTTTATGATCTATATATAAAGCAAAATATAGTCATGTTTTTGTCTCAATGTATATTATATTAATATGTAATTGCCATAATTTTTACAAATGTATAATTAAAGATATTAATGGTATAAAATGTGTCTCCAGAAGTATGAAATGAGAAATGTAGTTAATTTTTTGAAACGAAAGAAGTATATGTGATAAGAAAAGTGAGTACCTAAAAAATAGAAGACTTACATAGTACATTAAGCTTATACAAATATTAGTGCAATAAAAAAAACATAATTTATTGTTAGCATATTTGTCTCACAAAATCTTACTGTAGCGGTGTCATCACCCCCAAAATTTATTTTGTTACCTTTAACTAGGTGAATGCAATCATATAGAAAAATACTTTATACTCCAAATTATTTCAAAAAACAAATTTCCCAATTATAGATACAATTTTCACGAATAGCCATAAATATTTAATATATTAAATTGAATATTATAATAGTCGTAATTCAAACCTTAAATTTCATAACAAATACACAAACATGCGACATTTTGCTCAATTTAATTGATTTAAAAAAGTACAATACGAATAAATTTTGTACCTTCCTGACAACATGTTAATTGAAATTACAGACATTGAAGACATATTTAATACATTAAGGAGAGATAGAGTCAATCGTATAGGTACGCTGCAAAAATATGTATTACATTCATAGTATATGGTTTGATTTGTTTTTATCTGATATTATAGTAAATGTCTTCATTTTCCCATATGGTCTTCTAATATTTTATGGAAACACATAAGATATGAGTCACAAAGAAAATGAGGCATCAACTTCACGTGGAAAAAGATCTTGTTCAAGGGATACTCAGGATATCCCCGCTCCAAAGCCATCGAAATATTCAGGTTACAAGTTTAAAAAATAAGATACATTATTAATTTTGTAGCTAACTCACTAAAATGTTCATTCGTTATAAAATACTTCATTTCATGTAAGGTACAAAGAGAGTACCGCAACAACCTTATATTCTTCCTATTCCAACTATATGTCAACATTGTGACACTAAACTTCTCGACGGCGAATCGGCCAAATTTTGCTGCAACGAAGGAGATATTCGTCTTAGAAGAAATTCGATACAACCTGAACTTCATCGTTTATATCTATCGGGGGATGAAGATTCGAAAAACTTTTAGAAAATATATTATGTTGTACAATAGTCTATTCACATTTACCTCTTTTGGAGTTAAAAAAGATAAAGAACTCGCACAAAGAGATCATGGAATATACACCTTTCGAGTCCAAGGACAAGTGTATCATTACATCAACGATTTACTACCGAATGAAGAAAATCCAAGATATCTCCAATTATATTTCTATGATACTGAAATGGAGATGGAACATCGGATCCAAAGTTCTTCTAATTTATCGCCTAATGTTATTTCGACATTGATGGAAATAATGGATTCAAATCCATATGCGAAGTTTTTCCGGTCTCTAAAAGGTCGAAATATAAATGAAACGAGCCGCATCATCATTCGTTACGATCCTGATCACGATCAACGTACTCATAATGCTTCGGCCTCATCACAAGTTGCTGGTATTTGGGTTGAAGATGGTGGGTCATTCCAACTTCTAACTCACGATATTGTCGTACAAGCACATTCAGGTTCAAGTCAACGTGTATATCATTATTATGGATGTTATACCCCATTGCAATATCCAATTATATTTCCTTACGGAGAAACCGGATGGCACCGAAATATATATAGATATAACAACAATCGTCAACATAAACAACACAATTGGACATTTCCTGTAACTGAAGTCCTTACTCAAACTATTGACGACTTAGTTAAGGCTGAAGAACAAGGTGCGTCTACAATTTCAAAATTATCTTGTTGCGATCTTTATTAATGTATATCTATTTATA
Organism: Patellifolia procumbens; assembly: GCA_947645195.1. Taxonomy (NCBI): domain Eukaryota; kingdom Viridiplantae; phylum Streptophyta; class Magnoliopsida; order Caryophyllales; family Amaranthaceae; genus Patellifolia; species Patellifolia procumbens. The sequence continues at coordinate 256,497 of CANSGD010000619.1, read as the reverse complement.
TTATCATATAAATAGTGACACATTTATTAAATTATTACATTTGCTCATTCATCTTCATCAAATAAGAAAATCTCTTGCAGAGAATATTATTGCTATCAGTTTTAAATTCGTATTGCACAAACATTGATCTTGCTTCTCTGCGGTAGATTACTACAACAATTTATTGTAGACATGTACATCAAAATAAAGATGACACGTCTTGATTTTACAAGTCGCAATCAAGATACTATTCATGCAGAACTCTATCAAGGAATAATTGACAGTCTAAATCTCAGAGAAACGAAGGGTTCCAATATTGGGCATCGCTATATTCTTCCTCCAACATTCATTGGCGTCCCGCGTGACATGCGACAGAGATATCTTGATGCAATGGCTTTGGTGAGACGATACGGGAAGCCTGATTGTTTGTTATTATGACTTGCAATCCTCAGTGCCTAGAGATAAAACGAGAATTGCTATCTCACGAAGAACCTCAGAACATACCAGATCTTATTGCAAGAGTTTTTAGGGAAAAATTGATGAAGATGAAAAAGGATATCGTCGAAGGTAATTTGTTCGGTAATGTTGCTGCATTTGTATATGTGGTCGAATTTCAAAAAAAGAGGATTACCACACCCTCATTTTCTTATCATACTCAATTCAAAAACTAAAATTAGAAATCCTGATCAATATGATGCTCATGTATGCGCGGAAATGCCTAACAGATCAAAAAAATCCTCATCTTTACGAAGTTGTTTTGAAAAATATGATGCATGGTCCTTGTGGAAAAGAAAATCCTAAGAATGTTTGCATGAAAGATGGGAGATGCAAAAACAAATATCCTCGTCATTTTGCAGAGATGACAACCAATGGCCGCAATTCTTCTCCCATATATCGTCGTAGAGATGACGGCCAACAGGCTTGGGTTCGTGGAGTTCTATTGGATAATAGATGGGTAATTCCGTATAACCCCTTTTGCTATCCGAATATAATTGACATATAAATGTTGAAATTGTTCTACAATAAAAGTCGTCAAATATCTATACAAGTACATCTACAAAGGCCATGATCGTGTACTGTTTGTTGTAACAAATGCAAGCAACATAAATCCTGCTGATGAGATAAGCATGTATCAATCGGCGCGGTAGATTTGACCACCTGAAGCAGCATGGCGAATATACAGGTTCCTTCTCAACGACATATACCCGAACATCGTTTCACTACAAGTACACCTTCCTAATATGCAAACAGTGACATATAACATTAGAGAACCACTGGAAACCATTGCTGAAGATAATAGTAGAAGAAGAACAATGCTGACTGTATTTTTCGAAATAAATCGAAATGATATGAATGCTCGGTCGTTACTATATGAACAATTTCCAAAGCATTACGTTTGGAATCCGAAGAAAAATGAAAACTTTTGGAGTTCTCGTAAAAAGGATTTGATGTTGGAAGGGTAATCCATGCAAGTCCTGTTGAAGGAGAGAGATATTATCTACGCCTTATACTTTCTCACATCAGAGGGCCTCAATCATTTGACGATTTACTTACTGTTAACATGAAAAAATGTTCATCATTCCGTAAAGCAGCATATCAACGTGGATTCCTCGAAGCCGACGATTCCATAGAAAGGTGTTTAGAAGAAGCTTCAATTTTTCAGACACCCTTTGTTTTACGGCGATTATTTGCTACTTTACTTATATATTGTCAACCAAGAAGCCCCCGATCATTATGGGAAAAATTTTATTCAGCATTATCAGAAGATTACAGCTACTCCTTCCCAAGAAATGCAAGAAAAGCTCAGCATATGACTCTCAAAAAAATTAGCTACCTCATTGAATCAATAGGAAAAAGCTTTGATAGTTTTGAATTTGGAGGTTTAAAACTCGAAGAAAGCTATGAAGAAAAAGAATGAAAGAACTTGAGGAAGAACTTCGAATTCCAATCTCTGCTGAAGAGGTTAGTTCTTTTGATGTGCTTAACTATGAGCAAAGAATTGCATACGATAAAATATATAATAGAGTTCTTGCAAACAAACACGGAGCTTTCTTCGTTGACGGCCCCGGTGGTACTGGAAAGACGTTTTTATACTCTACTTTACTTGCTAATCTACGAGCAAGAGGAAACATTGCTCTAGCTGTAGCTACATCGGGAATAGAATAGCATCAAACATTGCCGGTGGTAGAACAGCAAGCTCTCGATTTAAAATTCCTCTCGACATTGATGAAAACCAAAATTCCCAGATTTCAAAAAAAAAAAGTGCCCTCGCATAACTAATTCGAACAGCAAGATTAATTGTTTGGGATGAAGCATCTATGGCAAAACGCCAAACTGTAGAGTACCTTGAAAGGACATTAAGAGATATATGTTCAAACGATCTATTATTTGGTGGAAAAGTTGTTGTATTTGGAGGTGATTTCAGACAAGTATTACCTGTTATACCTAAGAGTACTTTACAAGAAGCTGTTGAAGCAAGTTTTGTCATGTCACCATTATGGCAAATGTAACAGCCCGGATTCACCGACCAACTTAATTAGAGCTGAACACAACGGAAAGCTTAATCCGGACTATTACCATCACACTCATCGTCCTAAAACGAAGAGTATGGAATCCTAAAAACCTGAACTTTTTAAAACTTTAACTATAAAACATTAACACTAAATGAAGTTATCTAAATAATCTGAATGGTATTAATTAAATAATAAAAGTCAACAGAAAATTCGGCAAAGCTCCGTTTGAAATACGGACCGCCTAAAATTTAACTTAGGACTCGCGTCTAAATTATGAACCTGTATATCATTTTAATATATTTTCAGCAACTATTCCCAGCTTCTACTTTCAATTACTACTTTAAACTATTTACACTTAACTAAACACTATATTACTACAAAGTCGATCGTCCTCGCCTCAGTACACATAAGGATAGTTGTGATAAGAGTTCCTGCTTTAAGCTTCTACAACTTCATTGCATCCACCTGAAACTAATACGGCACTGCCACCCACCCTAGTGAAAGGCCACGGAAATGACAAGACAAACATTTGACTCACATCAGCAACGCGCTGAGTACTAAACCCGTAAAACAAGTAAAACATGCTTTGGTGGCTTTTGTTTAAAACACTCTTCACATATATTCACAACAATTCATATAAACTCTATATATACCTCAAATCACTTACTCAACAATCCTTACAACAATATACAACTCTTATTTAAATCGTAGTTCATAAGAAAAGGTAATAGCGATATAATATTTATTTGAAAGCTCGGTTTATTTCCACAACATTTAAGTTTCTTACAAGAAACATTCATTTCCATTTCTTATCTCGGTGTGAACGCGAGTGGAGAGGGGTACTACGTACCAGCTGTCTCCAAACTATTGAGGGTCGTCACCCCACCTTTTATGTTCTGCTTGCAAGACTTAAACTTGACATGTCCTTCACCGTCAGGATTTCGCCCCTCCTGATTGGGTAACAGCTAGGGACTACCCGCCCTAGCCCGGGTGCATGTTCACAACCTCATTTCATCATTCTTGTTATATTATATATATATTCAACATAGTATGTGGCGACTCATTCACCTTATTTCACATATCACATTTCACATTTCACCTTGTAACACATTCTCATAAATATCACACTTTAATATTCGTAAATCAAGTTTCATATAAAAAAATCAATTTGGAAATCATTTCACACAATCTCAAAATATATATTCTTAGCATACATGTTACTTCAATATTAATATCCTCAACTTGATCCGCAACCTCTAAGACTTTCATAACAAATGCCTTTCCCAAATTGATCAAAAGAGTTACCTTAATCTTAATAACTTCAACATAACTATTCAACAATCACTCATACACATAGCTATTTCCATCTACCTTAGACTTCAACGATAAACGAGCAATCTCAATATAACCTGGAACAACTATCTTACTTACCCTCTTCTAATTGGACTCTTATGTCAATTCTTTCCCATATCCTTTGATAACTAATCCTCAATTACTGGATTCTAAATACCAATAGGATGTTCCCATGTCTCGATTAATCTCTCAAAAAGCTATATTTATATAAATACCATTCTTTACCAAATAAGTGTGAACTAGTTCGGTATTTTATTTCCGAGTTCATGTAACCTTTACTAACATTAACTATTATTACTAGTGGCAGTAATTAAGACCGATATTAAGTTATTCTAGACAACAACTATTCTTAGGCTTTCATATTTTAATTATTAATTAGAATCCTATCACAATTAATGAACTTATTGAATCATTATCATCATAGACTTTAACTCGTTCACTATATGGATAACTTTGGCTACATTAGCTTTTAAACCATTTAAAACTAATCTCAATATCATTAGTAATATTTAGAAGTTTCCTAACATGTTCTAAAGAGACCGATTCGTTCGTCCTTTTCCTGGTTAAATTAATAACTTTAGTTATCTTTATTCTTAAGCCAAATCACACACTAGTGGCCATAGAGTTTCAATGTTATAACATTATAAATACATCTACGTGGAATCTTTTATCATTGACATATGATTCTTATCTTTAGTTCTTTTGTTAGCTAATTAGAAATCCTTGAACCAACTTATACATCTTTTATTTTAAAATTAACTCCCTCAATTTCTTTATTCTCACACCAGTTAACTTAGTTTGATAAACCAATATAGGTTGTTTTGCTATCTAACTGACGGAATGTCTTATTCAGTTTTCCAGTTCCAAATCTATCTTATTTCAACAACCTATTGATCATTAGATTTCATTACTGACCCGATTTCTGATATATATGGTACCTCATACTATTTACTATAACTAAACACAATTGTGTATATTAGATAACATTTATGAAACTCATAGTATTACATGTAAAAGGATCACGAGGCCTTCTTAATAACCTTGAAATCATACAACATGTAGTATAGCCTAACCACTCACTCTTTTCAATTCCCACTTCTGGTCTTCGCTACTAACTAAACAAAACGCAACTCCTTTTCCAATTCCCAAAATCACAACATTCCATAAACTTTCACCCAACACTAGTTTAAGTCTTCTATTCTAATCTTTACAAAGATTTGGGCCTGAAATCATTCCCCTTCATAGTTCACATTCTAACAACAAGTCACCAACATCAACAAGTAATTACTCTAACTGAACCTAGATTATCAGACAATTTCATACTTCACGCCAATACCAACATACTACTGATTTCCATAATCATAGAACCAATACTTCATCTCCATTCTGAAGTCAGCAATAGCATCACAAATAGACCTCACATATTCCATGAATAATATCACAAACAAACCTCACATATTTCATGAATAATTTGAGAAATCTAACAAGGGAATTTATATAAATTCAATTAAGTAAATTAGAAAATTTCATGTGAAAGTATTTAGTACCTCAGTTAAGGTTTCTAGATAAACATGGTGGCGGTGGTGTGGTGGTTTGCGGGTGGCACGCATCTCCTTCAACTCACTCAAGAAAACCCCTAATTTTGAGCATAACCTCTGAAATAGATAGAGGGTTTTGATATTTTGGATCTTACCCTATCTATCTCCCTCTCTATTGGCTGTAAATCGCCTAGGTTTCGCTGCTCGCACGCTTCTCCCTCTTTCTTTCCTCGTTGGCTGCTGTCGGTGGTTGCGGCGCTGGCTTGGCGGAGTTGGCCTCCTTCCGGTCGTCTTCTTCCTTCCTCGCCGCTCTTCACCTCTCCCTTCCCCCTGTTTCTCTCTTCCTCTTCCTTCTCCCTCTGCTCTCTTCCCCTCCCATTCCCTTTCTGCTCGTGTATCAGGGGCTTAGCCCCTTTATTTTTCTTTTTTTTTTTAATTTTATTTGCTGAATCACTCTCACTCACTCTCACTTACTGACACACAACCCCCTTCCCTTCTCTCTAAATGCCACGCCTTCCTTCACTATTTCCCCCTTTTTTTATAACCCATTTATCTAATCTTATTTATTAAATATAAAACACCATTTTAATATATATTTTGTATTACATAAACACAAATATATCTAATGTATCTCTTTAAAATATAAAGTGTTATCAAAATACTAATTCAAACCCATTTCTTATATTAATATAAAACTCGATATTATTAAAAGTAATTCCATTAAAATAATTTAATATAATTACGTCAATAAATATAACACAACTTCTTACTAATATTATAAAATCAAATATAAGTTTTCATTTAAAACACAAGGGTTTCAATAATTAATCAAACTAATATTATAATTAATAATTAATAAAGGTGTTCTTAAAACAGGGCTATTACAGCAAAAGCTTGAAAAAATTCATCTAACTCAGAATATGAGAGCAATATATGATCCCGCTTTTAGTGAGTTCCTAATACGTGTGGGAGAAGGTGCTCCGCCCTATGAAAATGGTCGGTATATATCTTTGCCAGATTCAATTGTCATACATAGTGAAGACGATCCTTTCTCACCCGATCGACTAATTGATGAAATATATCCGGATATTAATACAATGAAACTGCCTACATCTTTTATGGCATCAAGAGCTATTTTAACACCAACAAATGAGGACGCCGAAATTATTAATTTCAGTTTAGTTTCAAGGCAACCCGGGGAAGCATTCAAATACAGAAGCTTCGACGAAGCTGTTGGCAATCCTATGGACGATTATCCAGTGGAATTTCTTAACAGCCTTCTACCAAATGGTTCCCCACAATAGTCCCATCATTTTGCTTCGGAATCTTGACCCTACATCAGGTCTCTGCAACGGAACAAGATTAATATGCAAGAGTTTGTCTCCTAATGTCATTGACGCTGAACATATTGTAGGACATCACAAAGGCGAAAGAGTTTTCATACCACGTATTCCATTACAGCCATCTACTGTGGATAAATATCCTTTCAATTTCAGAAGAAAGCAATTTCTAATTCGATTAAGTTTTGCTATGACAATAAATAAAGCACATGGGCAAACGCTGAACAAAGTTGGTATATATCTACCACAGCCGGTATTTTCTCATGGACAACTTCATGTTGCCCTATCTTGCACCAAATAAAGCACATATATTAAACTTGCTATTAAACCAACTGAGTGCGACATTAATTATAAGAAAATAAAATAAAATATTGTATGTTATGAACTTCTACAACATGCTGCAATTATTTAAAAAACTCGGCGTCATGCAGTTGGTAAATTATTTTTCCAAATTCCAAATAGCTTCCTACCATCGAAATCTTTCTTAGTTTTCTATGAACTTAAACTTGCAAAATATATTTTCACTGCTAACTATAATCAGTGAAGATATTGTTGCCAACTACCATGTCTCAAATGAATGCCATTTTGTATGCTATTTCTTCATTGTCGTACAACTTGCTTTCAAATACTTAATAAATATTTGTCAACATATATATATATATATATTTCATCTTTTACTACAAGAAATTTCAGATTATGGAAAGAGTAGAGCTTGGTGATCTAACTAAAGAAAGTCGTAATTTGAATACAACAATCGTTGTTGTTCGAAAACAACCTCCGAAGACGTCACGCTCAGGAACTGTAAAAATGCAAAGTCTTGTATTTGAATATGAGGTATATTTATTTTGTGTCTTCCCTAATCAATGCTCAATGTAATTCAAATACATGCTAACATTTATAATTACTGATCTTCTATTTAGGGAGTACAAATGAAAGCGAATATATTTGAACAAGATATTGAGCTTTTCAAAGATACATTTCATGAAGGAAAATAGTATGATATGACAAAATCAATTATTAGTCGACTGGCTGAATATCTTATTACAGATGCACAACAATATCAAATGATCATCAAATCAACAACAAAAGTAACTGAAACGCTAGCTTCAAAACAAAAGAGGATGAGTGAACCATCTTACTTGGTACCACTTGATGCAACAACTGAATACATTAGCAAAACGAAAGAATTGGTTAGTAATTTTTTGTTCTCTTCAAAAATTGTTAGCAACAACGATTTGAAATGTTGTTTACTACCAATTATGCCACCTGATTGGCAAACATACCACCTGCATATGCAGATCTTATTGGTGTTGCTATCTGTGTACACGATATAAGGACAATGACTTCCCAATCAACTGGAAAAAATCATGATATCCGTGATATTGAGTTGGTAGACACAACGTAAGCTTAGATATTCAAAAAGTATTTATGACATGAAAATATCGTACTTCATAATATGATATGTCTACTATATGGAATGACCGGTCACAACCTATGACGTTGTCAGTGTGGAACACTCTTGCTACACATGAAGCTCAACAAATTGTTGAAATCATCGACTCCCTTCCTATTGTTCAAATTACTCGTGTCACAGCAAATTTTTTTGATGGTATCTACTCTCAATCATTTAACGTATTGTTACTATTGTTACTATTTCAAATTATCATTTCATATTATTGCAGGACCAAAGTGGAATAGCTCCGCTCTTTCTACTATAAAAATAAATGTTGATACTCCCAATACACATACATTACAAAACTGGTAAGTCAAATATAAACCAACTAATGGACATACAATATCATTGATATTATGCGTTCTTATACAAATATTTCAATTTAAGGGTTGTCCACAATGCTAATACAATTAACGAACTGAAGAATAAAGTTGATAGTGACATTAACGAAAGGACGGAGCCAAATGAAATTCCAAATCTTCCAATTCACGTACTAGCAGAACAACTGGTACGAAAGTAATCTAAATAAACTTTATATCATATATTTTCCTGTGTGTGATTTTAAATCATTTAACATGTAATTAATTTTTTGGTTCACAGGCTGGAAAAACAGTATGCGTTACGGGAAGAATAAAAGAAATAATGAACAAAAATAGTTTAATTTACGACTCTTGCAATGTTTGTAACACAGCTTTGGAGAGCAATTTACTTGTTCGGCCTCATCCCAACCACATACTGCAACATCAAAACCCAGGTAATTTCTTATAATGTTTTCCAATAAATTACATTCATAATTAATACATACACACAAATATATACACCTAAATATCAAATTATTAATAATAAGGGTTGTTAATTTATATCAGATGTATCTTACATATTGAACTTGAAGACTCAAGTGGAACTATATCAATGACCCTTTTCGGTCCTCACGCAGAATTTGTCCTACAAAAGAAAGCAAATGAGCTTTCTCTTTTATCAATGCAGGTAATATATGCATCTCCTTATGTATATACTTTGTAAGTATATATATTAACCTCATTATTTGCATTTACCATTGTAGGAACGCCGAGCATTTATTGAGGAAACTTTCGAAAAAATAAAGGACAAATCTTTCACGGTAGAATTGGCTACATATATGCTGGGAGATAATAAACAACTTCGCTGGAAAACTAAACAAATCATGCAAGCTAACGATTAAAACGTCTTATGTTTACACAAGCTTACGTTTTCTACTTACTGTAAGATATTGTACCCATACATAGATATCTACATATAAGTATTATATATATCTAGAAAAGAAGTACATATTTTAATTCTGTAAAATATATAAATAATGTAGCTTGTCAATATTACAGTGATTATATTCGTCAGTACTTGTTGAATATTTACAGACGAAATCAAATAATATGCATTTATCTATTTACAATACACATCTCAATATCAACTTCACTATATGCACATGCAAATTAGACGTAATGACAACTTACATTGAACAAAATACTATAAATTATTTTTTGATGCATTCTAATGAACTATCTAAAAATATATACATAAATTTCAAGTAATATAAGAAATAAATTATTCACACAACAACAATTATGACTTTTATAGTTACTCTTTCGATCCACTTTTACCACACACAACCTGTTTTAACACCATAAATTTATTGACACATATAGCTCAATATAATTTTCACTTCATTCGATATTTTGACAGATAATACCAACATCAATATTTTGACAACACGTATGTTTATATATGCATCTAAGTAACCACATTAAGGACAAATGTCAACATCCATGTGATACTTACTACAAAATTGCTACTCTATAAATATAAATGAACACACAAACATACACACTCATATACACCCAAAACAATTTACTAATGTGAAATCATTTCATTACTCTTGTATTGTACATACAACTACAATGAATGGAGCTTGTCGAATTATTGAAACAAACATTAAGAATACATTGGATGACATGCTGATACAACTTAATTTACCTGCAGCATGTTATGGAATTCATTTAGTTGTTGATGACGAGCTTTAAGCATATGTTGACATCTATGGAATTCCAAAAATTTCAGAGAAGTTAAGATTTATTGGTACGAGTTCCACACTGGTTGATGCTTCCCAACAAACTGCAGCACGCCAAGCTATCAAGTTTCTCCAAACCACATACAATATTGATATAGGAGATTACAATTAGGATTTTTTGGCAAAAACTACCTTTTATAATGGACATTATAGCTTTAACTACCTTTTATAATTTTTTTTAGTTTAACTACCTCATATAATTTAAAGTTATAGGTATCACTACCAAAACCAGTTTCAGGCGTATATTTGCTATGACCAAACTACCCTTTGGTGGTTTTCAGGCCTCTTAAACTATTTTCCCTCAAATTTCACTCGTCTTTCTCCCTTCATTCAAGCACATTTACTCCTGCCATTAATCTCTTTCACCTTCCTCTGTCATTCTTCATCTACCCACCTGCACATTGAGAATCTTCCTCTCTCTCTTGCTTTTATCAGCTCACTGGAGAAAGGTAAATGTTCTGTGGGCCCTGAAGAATCAAATTTTCTGGGGAAAATCGTCAAAGGGGGACCAAAGCTCAGATTTTTGACCGTGGTGAAAGGTAAGAAACCCGAATTTTTACTTCGTTTATGTTTAATTTAGCTTTGTTTAGTTGAAATTTGTTGAATAAACTAGCAATTAAAGTTATAATTAGGGATTCTAACTTATTATATGTAACATTCAATTGCCAATTTAGGTTATAAATAAAGAATTGAGTTGAAATTATTCTAGTTTACCAGAAAATAACTCGAATTTCGTTTTTTTATTGCTATGCATAGATTAAATATACATTGTCATAAGATTGTTGATGAATTTTTTTATAAACCCCAAAAATCACAGCAATATGAATGAAGAGGTGGACATAAAATTATTGATTTGGGGTAAATTTGTGCCAAGAAAAATAAGGGGGCAGGACAGTGTTGAGTATGTTGGTGGTTGGGTGTATTTTAGAACAAAGGTTCCTAGTTTGGGAGTTAATTGTGTGGGCTTGAGGGAGTATGTTGCTAGTTCATTTAGGTTGAGCAGACAACCTATGCCTTCCAATGTGAGATTCTGGTTTGATTTGAAGGGGAAAATGAAGGAGATTGTTAGTGATGAAGATATAGTTGGGTTGTTGAGTGTTAGGGATGAGTATGGTTATGTTGATGTCCTTGTAACTGTTGATGAGCCTTTTCTTGACAGCCAACCAAGTACAACTAGTCCACAACATAAACAAGGCCCAACTAATGAATTACACAAAAAGCCCATCATAGCTAAATTGCAACCAAGAAGGAGAGTTGGTATGCAAATTGTGCCACCTACAGCCATCACACTTCAGCCAACAACAACAAGGCCCCAAACAAGAAATCAAAAGGGAGTTAAGTTAGAGAGTGTGAAGGCAAAAACTGTGAAGTTAGAGAAGCCTGTTGCAGTTAAGCTTGAGCCAAGGAGGAGGAGTTCTAGGTTGAGCTATGGTGATCCTGATGTTATCTTAATTAGTAAGAGTGCTTTCAAAAAGACCCCAGTCACTCATCTGTTGTAGTTACTCCCACAAAAAGATCCACTCCTAGGGTGAAGCAAGAGGCTAGAAAAAGCAAAACTGGTTGTAAGGAGTTGAGATCTACAAAGAAGAAAGATGAAGCTAGTGTTGAGGAAGATTTGAAAGAAAGGAACAACAAAACAGCAGCAAAGAGGAAATTGGAGTGGGAAAGTGAGTTTTCTGGTTCATCTAGCTCTGATGAATCTGACTTAAATATTGAATGAAGGCTTGGTGAGGAAGATAAAACAGAAGATTTTATATGGAAGGTTCCTTTTGATGATATCTTTCCCTCATTGAATGACACCTTGAAGGATACAGAAACTGTTAAGGAGAAAAAATAAAAAAAACAACAATCTGAGAAGGGGAAAAAGCCTACAACAAGGTGAGTTGCAGTTGATTTGCAGCAGCTAAGCAGCATATCTGAGAGAGAGGTTGAAGGGTTAGACCATTCTAACTTAAAGCAGAAAAGTGCAGTAACTGAGAGGGAGGTTGAAGGGGTAGGTCATTCTAACTTGAAGCAGCAAGTTGGGAAATCTGAGATTGACTGCAGAGGGGTTAATCAGCCTGATTTGAAGAATCAGAGTAGCAGATCTGAGGGGGTTGTTGAAGAGGGTTTTGAGGTGAATGAAGGCTTTGAAACTGATGTTGAATCAGAGGATCTTGGCAGCTTGAGGGGGTCTGATGAAGAAGGTGATACATATCACACTTTCAATGAAGATCAAGACTTCAACAGTAAGGTGAAGCTGACTCTTGGATTGAGGTTCAACTCAGCAGTTGTTGCAAGAAAGGCATTGAGATGCCATGCCATAGAAAATGGGTATGACTTTTATTATTTGCATAATTTTGATCATAGGATTACAATACATTGTAAGTATAGATGTGATTGTCCATGGGATAAAAAACATGGAAAAATAGTTAGTTGCATTTGTAAGAAAGAGGATAAGTGCATGTTTAAAGTGTATGTGAAGAGAAATAAGGGGGAAAACACAATGCAAATAAAAACCTTGAATTTAGATCATAGGTGTGTAAGGCCTTCAAAAAACACAAGAGTGACTGCAGAGTATTTGGGGGATAGATATACAGAGATGTGGAGGACAGAACCTACTATGACTCTGAAGAGGTTCAAAGATGTAGTTTATAGAGATTTAGGAGTTGAAGTTAATTATTGGAAATTGTGGCAAGGTAGGGCTAGAGCAAAACCGACTATTTATGGAGACCAAGCTGAACAGTATGGGAGAGTGTGGGATTATGGGAAGGCCATTATGAAATACAACACTGGTTCATCAGTTGTGGTAGTAGTAGAGGGTATTGAGAGGCCACCCCTTTTTGCTAGGATGTATATCTGTTTGAATGCTTTGAAAACTGGGTTTAAAGCTGGGTGTAGACCACTAGTTGGTGTGGATGGATGTCATATGAAGGGGGCTTATCCAGGTCAAATATTGGTTACTGTGGGAAAGGACGGGAATAACAACATATTCCCAATAGCATGGGCTATTGTTGAGGTTGAAAACACAGAAACTTGGAACTGGTTCTTTGAGTTGTTGCTGAAAGATATTGGAAGTATTAATGGCAGTGGATGGACATTCATCTCAGATAGACAGAAGGTATATGTTAGTGTTAATTTTTTTTAATGCTATGATTTTGATGGTGTGAATTCACTAAATTGAACCCTTTTTTTGATACACTGAAGGGTCTTGTTGATGCTATGATAACAAAGTGTCCAAAAGCTGAAATCAGATTTTGTGCAAGGCACATTTGGGCAAACTTCAAGCTCCAACATGGCCAATCATTCAAAGAGCTTTTCTGGAAAGCTGCTAGAGCCACAACTTTGGTATATATCTAACTACTTTTATTTAAATGTGAATCTGTGTTCATTTTAGGTTTATATTAGGTATAGACACATATATAGGTATATGTACATATATGTGTGTTGATTTTAGGTTTCTATTAGGTATATCTACATATATGAACTGTTTTCCTAACTGTTTTAGTTAAAGTTGTGTATATGTACATGTTTGAAGCATACATTCTGATTACTGTCTATGCATATTTGTTGCTATTTTCAGTTTGATTTTGAATCACAAATGGAGTCTATTAAGTTCTTATCTGAAGAAGCTTTTGATTATCTGAACAAGATTCCACCTAGGTTTTGGTCTAGGCATGCATTTTCTACAACATGCAAGTCAAATATGCTCTTAAATAACATTTGTGAAACCTTAAATGCTGTTATAAGAGAGGCTAGAGATAAGCCTGTGTTGACTTGTATGGAATGGTTAAGGAAATACATGATGAAAAGGACGTTTGAAAATTTTGAAGCTGCAAAGAAAATGGAGGGAAGGTTAACTCCATATGTCAAAAAGGTCATTAGAGGTTTGGATCAACTAACTAGGTATGCTGATGTTAGTCCATCTAGGTTGGATATGTTTGAAGTGTACTTAAAGGGGGATCAGTTTGTTGTTGATCTTAAGAAGAGAAGTTGCACTTGCTTCTCATGGGAGCTAACTGGTATTCCTTGTGTACATGGGCTTGCATGTATTAGGAGGAAAAGGGATGATCCAGATAGTTTTGTAGATGATTTCTATACAATTGAGAAATTAGTTAGTGCATATGAGCCAACAATTAATCCAATGCCAGGAGTGAAACACTGGGAGAGAGTGACAGACTTGGCACAACCACTACCTCCACAGTCCAAAACAATGCCGGGGAGGCCACCTTTGAATAAGAGGAAGAAAGAGGCTGGTGAGGAAAGCTCTAAGCCTTCTGGAGTGAAGAGCCCATACAAGCAAAAAACTTGTGGAAATTGTGGTCAGTTAGGGCATAATAAAAGAAAGTGTAAGAATCCTAGTGCCCCTAAGATATTGGTTGAGAAAAAACAAGGTGGGAGGCCACCTACCAACTCAGAGTGGACAAAGTATCAGAGTGGAAAAAATGCTACTAGGGTTTTACAAAAATAGGTTTGTATATTCATTTATCAAAGTTCAACTTAAGTTTACTTAATCATATACAATTGTACTAATATTTTTTTGTAGGCTACAAACATGGGAGAATCTTCACAGCAGCAGAGTGATGCATTCCAAGCTTCTCAATGCAACATACCTAGTCATACAGTACAAGCTTCTCAGTGTAGCAGAGTTACAAGACAGAGCATCAAGCAAAACCCTCCATCTCAGCAAACAGCACAGCAGTACCTTCCCACCTCCATTCCAGCAGCAAGCAGGAAAAAGCTCATCCCAACAGGGGGAAAGCTCAAGAGCTTATCATCTATTTAGATCTACTTATGTTAGGTTGTTACAGCTTAGAACAATGATGTTAAAATAGTTCAATGCACAATATGTGTTGGCTTTTTGTTGTAACTTGAATGAACATCATTTTTGAATTTTATGAAGTGGACTTGTAAATTTTATGTACTTTCCAATGTGGTTTTGATTCTTATTTTTGAATGAAAGAAACACCTGCACCTACACCTACCTATCTTGGAATGCTGCTGACTATTTTGGTTATTGTAATATGCTGCTGGGAAGTAAAAGTATGAGCACAGGTTATTGTGAAAGGAGCACAGGTTATTGTGAACTTAGTCGAGAACTTGGTTGTTTTCCAAATGAAACTCTGCTAAATTTTTTTTGGGAACTTAGCTTGAATCAATATAACCACAACAAAATGAGATCTTCATAGCATTCATTTCATACAAAACACATTGATAACATTACAATACCAACATAACAACTCCATAACACAACATCAACCACACCTAATGAACTACTAATAACAAAGCCATACATACTACTATCTAGGTTTAAATTACACCTAGCCTAACAAATTGAGCTAATCCTACTTAGTACAACATCAAACTGATCAAAACTATAATAATTGTACAAAGTACAACAATCCAATTGGTGATTGTGGCCTTGTTCTTGCCTTCCTTCCTCAGCTTTTTCACCACACTCTTCAACTCTTTCAGCTCTTTCTTCATCTTATCCTGATCAGCTACCACAATCTTCCTATTTCCATCCTCTACCTTATTCTTCAAACAAGCCAACTCATTGGCAATCAGTTTCTTCTCTACAATAAGTTGGTTAATAACCACCTTCTGCCAGTCAGTCATCTCCTTATCAAACCAATCAAACAGTTGACATCCACGCCTCCCCGAGTCACGATCGTAAAACTTACAAGCATAAAAACGCCTCCCTGGATAAGTCCATGACTTCCTGACAGCAGCAGGGATTCCACAATTGCATTTCTTAGAGCCTCCCGCACTTTGAGATATTGAAGATGATGTTGCAAACACAATTGGAGTATAGTTAAAATTATTAACCCTAACTCAGTATTTCCTTCCCAATTTGAATTTCAATTTAAAATACTAATTGATTTTCATTATACACAAAGGAAAACCCTAATTTCACTTACCTACTTCATTTTAGGATGCATCATTGTAAGCACTGATGTTCAAGCACCCTGATTGAAGATTGTTTCCCCAAATCAATCTTCAATTGAAACAATTATCTGATTTCCTCATAATTCACCAATTAGGGTTTTCAATTTTGTCAAATGTGCTTGAATGAAGGGAGAAAGACGAGTGAAATTTGGGGGAAAATAGTTTAAGAGGCCTGAAAACCACCAAAGGGTATTTTGGTCATAGCAAATATACGTCTGAAACTGGTTTTGGTAGTGATACCTATAACTTTAAATTATATGAGGTAGTTAAACTAAAAAAAATTATAAAAGGTAGTTAAAGCTATAATGTCCATTATAAAAGGTAGTTTTTGCCAAAAAAATCCTTACAATTACTACCAGCTTAATTGCAAGAAGATAAGCAACAACACTTAGAGAAATTATGCAATAAAATACATTAGAGATTTCTAATATATTAATATAACATGCTCAAATATATATGTAACTAAGTATGTGAAATACAGTTGTATACCGATTTGCATTTTGCAATAAACATTAGTGTGATTATACTATCAGCTTTTGGAAGTGATGACCTTAATAATATTGTATACGCCAAATTTAAAAAGTCTATTTATTTATATTCAATACAATATTAATAAATAAATATAAAAGCATAAATTATTGTCAATTACTATCAATATTCAACTACCAGCAACCTCACCCGAAAGCATGGCATTGGCATTAGGAAAGCAACTGCCTATTTGACACATATAATAAAATATTTGTAAATTACATATGTTGCCCCTCTTCACTTCAATAAATTTAGTGAGTATAGTTCGGACGACTCCTATTACTAACACTCGCAATTTGCTACTCCCAAACAAACACATATGTACAGACAAATTATGAATATAGAAAAATAAATAATTATTTCATATAATTGATTAAATAGTAGCATACGAACAATTGTTACACTGAACAATATCTTCATAAAAACTTATCTAATAGCATAACATATTTTACAAAATGACCACGTATGCACATACTAAAACATATATATTATTACATGTGTAATCATCAACAATAGAATGATATCTACCTTACATGTATCTTTTTCAGTGAACATACAAATACGTAGAGTAATGGACAAATTTTGCATAAGGTATTACAATTTAAAATAAATTCAATATGCCTATAAATACCCAAACTGCATAAACCATTTCAACACTAAAAGAGATTAATAACTCTTCATAAAACCACAAACTTGCAAGTGCTCTTTCACATAGTAAGTATATATACTTAAATTTTCATCAATATCATATATTTGTTGTTGGCTATTTATGTAATTTTCTTTTCCTTGTTTAGTATCAATGGAAGAACCTCGTCAAGTTGTTGAAGTAAACATCAAAATCATTTTGAACGATATAGTGGTACAATTAGGTCTACCACGAGCACATATTGGAATTTATGCAGTAACTGATGATATCATCAGGGCATATATTGATATCTATGGAATTCCAAAGAGTTCCAAACGAAGACGGTTTATCGGATCATCTTCAACGCAACTCGGTCCTTCACAACAAAATGTAGCAAGACAAGCAATTAAATTTCTCCAAGAAACATATAACATCGATGTGGCAGATTATAACTACTATCAATTAAAATTACTAGAATACAACTATAAACAGATGTTGGAAGAGTACAATAGACGCAATGAAGAAAACACTGAAAAATTTGTAGAACTAGCATTGTAAACAACAGTATAAATACATAAATGGATAATTAAATCTTCGTATGCTGTTTTTTATTCAAAATAAAATGTTATATGTATTTATGAAATAGATTATTAGTATGTATATACTTGTACTGAAATAAAATATTGAGATGCACATTTTCCGTTTTCCTTTGCAATTAATTAAGATTTATTTTTATTCGTGAAAGTTCCACAGTTGTAATATTATGTTGGCGCACGCAGTGGTCCAACTAGTTTTTTCAAAATTAAACCCCCCAACCCTCCTAGTCTCTCTCCTGCCCCCCACCCTCCTAGTCTCTCTCCTGCCCCCCACCCACTCTCTATTCCCCCCCCCCCCGTACACTGCAACGACCACACCTAGACGACCACCCCACCCCACCCAGACAACGGCGCCCAACCACCACCAACAATCCAACTCAACCAATCATCTACCACCACCAACAATCCAACCCACCGCACTCTCTCTCTTCCACACGTAAATCCACTCAGAAGACGCCTACCACCAACAACAATCCAACCCAACCGGTCATCCACCAGCACCAACAATCCAACCCACCGCATTATGTCTCATCCACACAAAAATCCAACCAAACGACGGCGCTCCACCACCACCAACAATCCAACTAGTCATCCAGACATGCAAATCGACCTACCACATAGCCGCCGCCAACAACACCACCAACACAGCCGTCAACAACCCAGTTTGACGCACTCTCTCTCTTTCCCTGTGTTCTCTCTCGCATCTACATCCCTCTCCCTCTCTCATCGCATCTGCGACCAGTCAGAACGACTGGTGGTGGGGTTTTTGGATTTATTTGTAGATCTAGGGTTGGCTTCTCTCACTTGCGAATGGTGAAAGACTGGTGGTGGTGGGTGGGGTTTTTGCTTCATGTCGTCGTCTGGGTGGGGTGGTCGACAACGGTGGTGCTTCTTTTCTGCAGGGGAGGGTGGGGGGAAGGAGAAAGCGTGAGTGGGAGGAGGAGAAAGCGTGAGTGGGAGGGGTGGGGGTTTTAATTTTAGTTTATTTTTTAAAAAAATTCGTGTTGTTTTAAATGAAAAGTGAAGTATAATTATAAAAACTTCATGGAAACTTAACGCCCGTTAGCAGTAAGAGCATCTTATAGCTATGAATAGTAACCTTAATGGCATTTGAGCTTGGTCAAAACCCAGAGGGGTAACCGAGAATTAGCTCTAACCCTAGGGTACTTCAGGACTTTCCTAAAAATTTTAGTTAGCTTAATTTTTATAGTGATGAGTTTAGTAGAAGCATTTTTGTAATTCTACTCGTATACAAACTCCATTTTATATCTCATGTCATGTTGACTACAACTTAACAAAATAGCAAGTAGAATTTCTCTCACTAAAAATGCTCTCCCCTCTCACTAAGGCGTCGCTGCCTCATCTACTACGAGTACCACCCCTAAACTTTTGCGTCTTTCATTTTGTCTTCGGTGTCATTTAGGGCCCTAGTTTCATATCTCCTCAGTACGAAGGTTTTCCTTGCTGAGTCTTCGGAGTCCGACGAACGGTATTACGACTACCTCTAACGCCGCTGTCAGGGGTCCTCATCTACAATGATTGTGACAGTAGAGGTGAAGTTAGGGTTAGGGTTTTAATCTTTCTAGTATTCGGCCTTCCTCAGAGCAAGTTTTGGTCTCGCCGTTGACGTGTGAGCCACCATTCGATGCTACTCTGTTTCTTTCCTTCCCATATATGACTTTAGGGTGTGTTCTAGTTCTTTACTTTATACTTGTTCAGTTCGGAAGTTACACTGGTAGGTGTTTAGCTTGTGGGCTTGCTGGTTTAGTGGTTCACAACTATTTTTGCGTCGTTTGAACCTCTTAATGTCCAACGCACAATAGGGGGTAGGAATCTCGCTTTGACTGCGTTATTTCATCGCATAAGTGCGAGGAAAGTCCAATCCTGTTGTCTGGTTATTTATCAGAGTTCTAATTATTTAGGGACAACCCTCTGGGTTTTTCATAGCTCTGAGGTACCGAGGTCTTGTCTTGCCATAACTTCTATTCTAAAGGCGCTTCTCAATGATTGTATTTGGCCTTTGAGGATTGTAAATTCTCCCTTCACCAATGTGAGTTTGATTTTGTTTCTCATTTTAGGTTTTGTGGTGTTAGAGTGGGTTGTGCTGAATCTGAATGGACGAAGATTTCAAAATTCAGTAGTTTTAAATAAAGTAGTCCTTAAGACAAGAGTACCTCAAAAAGTAGTACTTTAGGTCACCGTTTGTTGCCAACAGGAAGATGAGAACTAACAATTCAGGATTCTGCGTTTTTCTTACATTTTTAGAGCCTGCCAAGGATAGAAATTCATGGTCAATCATTGTCAACTCAAGTTTCAGGATATGGAAGAATGGTGTGCAATTGACATGGGTCAATTGTGGTAGTAACTTTACGGTGATAATGGAAATCATCGCGCTTAAAATCTATCATCTGAAGGAGGTTGTTCATAGCTCTCCAACGTTTGTGGGTCTCTCAAAGAGAGAGAGGGACCTGGCGTACCCGTGATAATGAGTACCTGTTTTGAGTCGCAAGGATATACGACTCCTTTTCTGGCTAGGAGCGTAGAATCCCGTTTTTCTTTGATGACTTCAGGTCAACGAGATTGCTCCTGTGGCGAGAATTATGTCCCGGCCACTATTCATTTGCAGGTTGGTTATGATAACTCTATCCCCCACTCTTCCCGTTGTTTCGTCAATCCCATGGATGTGCAAAAAACTATCATGTGTGCATGGCCTCATGTCATCTTGATAGGCTAAAGTCGTATCACCTATTCAAAGATAAACCTAAGTCCTCTAACAATGGTAGTCAAGGGAAGTAGGGTCGAATCCACAGAGAGACGGAGTTTTAAGTTAATATTCAGCTAAAAAGCTACTTCAGACAAGATCAGACAAGAATCAGCTGAACTAAAAATTAACTACTAGAAAGCAATATAAAGATCGGAATTTAACTATGAATTAAAGGTCTAGGGAATTAGTTCGGTCCACCATGCTTATACCAATCAAAGGATCAAACAACTATCAGAACCTAGGTCGAGAATCGACAGATTAGAACACGTGTCAAGCTATGGTTAAGTCTCAACGTCCATAATTCAACATATGCAGCATGTTCACAAACATAATCAGAATTACTGGTGTGTACTAGGCCTCTAAAAGTAAGACGGATCTGTGCAAACGATTATTAACCTCAAGTAATCAAATAAACTGCGCAATAACGTTAATTACTCAATAAGAACAAATCACACCATAACCTATCTCATCAAACCCTAGAAACTAATAGCAATTCAAGTAATCATGGTATAAACATGGTTTCCCTCTCTAAATCCCTAGAAATTGAACTACTCACTCATAATTGAATCAACAATAAACAATCTTATATGAAACCCTAATGATTGCATCATGAATGAATAAATAATTAAGCTAAGCAATTAGGAATAATAAAAGAGATTAGAGTAGAGAAGAATACCAATTGACGGAAAGCAAAAACTTTTATTGGAATTGAATAGGTTCAATCACCTTTAATCTAATCTAAGTGTTTAAACTAAGCTAAGAACAATGAGAAATAAAACTAAAGTCTAAAGTAGTAAAGAGATGAATAAAAAGATGTAAAAGAGATGTCCCTAAATAATGAGGAAAAATGTATTTATAATACCCCCTCAAGTATAATTAAAAACGGAAACAAAAGTCGAAATCCGCGTGAAAAGGCGCCAGACCCGATCGGGCCCGAGCACAGTACCCGATCGGGCAGAGGTACAGAAGTCATCAGCTTGCGTTTTGGGCTTTAGTATAGCAGCAGCGCAGCATCAGCTGAAATTTACGGCCCACCCGATCGGGCCCAAGGCATCCACCCGATCGGGCCGAGGTACAAAATGGCCCAGCGAAAGCGCCTCTTCAGCAGCTCCAAAATAAGACGCACAAGCATCCGACCCGATCGGGTCGGGCAGGATACACCTGATCGGGCCTGGGCACATGTGTGCTCGCCCGATGGGATCGGGCACGCCTTGCCCGATCGGATCCGCAACTTCTATACCCGAACAGTGTATTTTCGCCTGATCGGGCCATTTTTGCCCGATCAGAGTACGGAAACCTCCTTTTTGACTCTTTGGCTCTCTAATCTTCACGTTTAGGGGTCTTGGGACCTCCTAAATTATCCATAAAGCTCGTGAGCCATCCTACGTGCCCTGTAACATCTCTTAAAGCCGTGGTTGTTTCCAAATGGCTCGGGAATAAGGAGAAAACTCCTTAAAACCTGCAATTCAACACTAAAACACAAAACCACAACTTTATACGAAAGTTAGCACCAAATAGCTCCCAAGAGCTCCAATGACGCACAAATTAGCTTGTAAATAAGGGAGAAAAGACTATATAAATACGTGATATCACATCTAGTGCCAATAATTTCTTCCATCTAGTTCGCTTCAAGCACCGCCAAACATCAGTTTACTTCGAGCTACCACCAGTCGAATGTATTTTTATTTCTGCTTATGTGTTTTAATGCTTTTGAACTGTAGTATAATAGTTAGACAAGAGGTAATTCTTACCCATACACGAGTTGCAAAGGCTAAGGTAAATGGTATGGAACCCACTTGTCTTTAGTTTGTCTAACAATTTGTATGTTTGTTGCTCAGCTTCTATAAAAAAACTTAACAAAATACACCATCCGTCCGATAGTATAATGCTATTTTCTTTGTTTCACAAAAATTAAGGTTAGACAAACACATTAATTAAAGTAAGGATTGAAGTACTTGTGACAATGAAACAACAACTTTAATAATGTAAATTAAGCAGAAAAAGACAAATGCAATAAAGATAAGTAAATAAAGAAGGGCTATTTTAGAATAAAATATTATGAAGGGTCCAATTTTCAAGTACTCAAATGAGGGTATTTTTGAAAATTGATACATCATTTTATAAATGAAAATATGAGAAACAAGAACAGTATTTTGGGACATCGAAAATGGAATACTAAGTAGAATTTTTTATTATTCTTTAATGGATACTAAGCCAAAATATGGGGGAAAGAATAGTAAAACTCTATTCCCTAATAAACCAGAAATGCAGAAAATAGGTAAAGAAATTGTATACATGACCGTTGAACCAATTGGCTTACAAGTTTTGCACAGATTCTGTCACTGTACTACCACATCCCACCCTTTCTAGTTTCTACTAAAGAAAAATAAACCACAATGTATCTGCACGTATTACGTGATTAGATTGTCTCTTTATCAAATAGGGTCCCACTCCCTCGACCTCTTCTTTTTCTCTTCTCTTGCATTTCCACTCTTTACACCCCCAATTTACACTATTCCACATTAAAAACCACAGACAAACGCAAGTATGCAACATTAACAATGTATTTTCACCCTCCTCTCTATTATAGTATCATTCAAGTTTTGCAAATGCTAAAATTTAATCTTGTACACCTCTTATTGTATTTTAATAAGAATTATAAGAGCCCCCACAAGGTCAAATTTTTTAATGTATATATAGAATTTAATGCATTATGATATCAGTAAATAGGCTTGACTTAGTTGGTTTTTAAGCACAACCAGGGTAAACAACTCATGAGTTCAAATATCGAATCTCCATAATAACATTTTTTCCCTTTCATGCAATTTTATTTTTCAAATTGTTAATTCTAACCCTTCATTCAAAACGTTCTAGCACCTCGAGATTATGCATCATACACCCGGATGTACTATGAGCATGAACACTCAAGGCTATTTGAACAAAAAATAGCTTTGGATATATAATGAGCATGATAGGCCGAAGACCATTTGAGCAAAAATACCCTCTAATATACCATAAAAATGATATAGCACCTATAATATGTGAATAATATAAATATCTAAATAATACAATAGAAAAAATGGACAAATAATTTATTTCAGTTAAATTCAACTTATATTTTTTCATGAAATTTCCTTATTTCATTTAATTCACTCCGGTTCAGTTTGAGTAAGAGGACAAACCCCAAGTATAAAAAAGTAAACTCGAGAAAACATGCAACGGCTACACACAGGTACCAACAAAAACTGACTCTGGAATCTGGATTTCTAGGCCAGGGCCAACTTTAACTCCTTCCCATCCTAAAACTCCACCATATGATATTTCTACCGTTCGATTTCCTGACAAATAAAGTCTTGTTGATTTCTGCAATCATCTCCTCTCTCTTAAAACTGCTCTTTCTATTTCCTTCCTTCCTAGTTCAGAATTCACATTCAAGTCAAGTCCCCACTTTCTTTTCTTTTTCTTTTATTTCCTTCCTAGTTCACATCCAACTCAAGTCCAGCAGCAGTAGTCCATGGCTGCTCGTGTTCTACTTTTGTTGTTAGCTCTTTCAATTGTTAGTGCTCAAGGTCTGTTTCTTCACTGATACTTTACTTGTGGGTTTTCCTTCTTTCTTAAAGTTCCACTCTTTATGTGTGCTTTTCTACTGCTCTTCATTTCTATCAGATATTTTCTTCATTATTTTTAAATATGTTTGTTCCTTGTATTTTTGGGTAATTTTGTATATTTGCCAATGTTTCTAAATGTGGTTAGCAGAGACTTTGCAGTAGGCAATTAGGCATTACACTTTTGGTAAACCATTTGTTGAAAGCTTAGCAAGAAACCCAGTAAGTAAGGGGTTGCAATTCCAGCAAATATCACACTTTTAGTACTTCTACCCTTCACCTAATTTTGATTATTTCCAGCCATAGATTTTTTTTTACGGCTAGCTAAAACTTAAACCCTTTTAAAAACTTTTTATCACTCCCGTCGATGCCATCTCCTGTGATAACGGTTTCAGTTGACGATTCATGTTAGCCGACCCCAAATCACTCTGGGAATAAGGCTTAGTTGTTGTTGTTTTTGACGGGTAGCTGTAGCTCTTTATTTTTGTTATTAGCTCTACTTTTTTTTTAACTCAGAAAATCCACATATTGTAATGTCATTTTCATATTTAGGGGGGTGTATGGCTTTGATGGATTAATTCAAATAAATGTCTTTTGTTAGTCAAAAAGAGTGAAAAATCAGCACTTTATTTTCTCGAAGAAGAAGAGGGTATGTTCTTGTAGACTGATGGAAAGTGTGTTATGTTGTTGTTGTCGTCGTCGTCGTCTTATGCTCCTCCTATATGCATGCTTAACTAAGTTGGAAGACTGTGTACCTCGATAATGTCAGGAGTCAAATAGTATAGATTTAAGGCAGCTTTATTATTACTATTGTCTTTGCATTGGGTTTGATATACACCCAATTATACTTTTGTTTATTAAGATATGGAAAATTTTGTGGAATTAATATATGTTGATGGGTGGGTAGGTTTGGTCCCCATTTGGAAAGACCACTTGCCATTTTTTAAGTTGAAAAATGTGAACTAATTCTCAAGTTCTAAAGCTGTAGTTTACCCTCTAAATGTGTTATTGAATCAAATATATCTAAAACTCTCATGTCTAGTTATGTTTGTCATTCAGATCAGTAGTTGGGAAGCTTAGTGTCCTCAAATTCATAGTTATATTTTTGTTTTCAAGGGTTTGAAAGTCATTTACCCTTGTTCTAAGAATATTCGAAGCAAGAATATCAACTACATGGACTCCATACTTCTTCCGTCTTAAATTACTTGCTAAAAACATGTTTTGTGCGTAAGTGAAAGAATGTTGACTACTAAAAAAGTGTGATTTTCAAATTGGTTCCGCAGTAGTTTGTACTTTGATATACCCAAGAAGTTCATAAAGATTTTAGTTTTATTTACATAAAAGGTTCTAAAACACGTACAAGAATACCCTATCTTCTTTAAAGGCGTTTGAGTATAATCCTTACCATGACTCGCTTCTAATGAAGTTAACTAAGGAGCCTTATAAGGAACAAAGACATGAGAGTATGACTTCCAAATTAAATCATCAGGACGGAGACAAACTTATGTTGCATCTTGAAGCGTATTATTAGGCCAGTCATATTCGAGCTAAGTGTTAATTGAATGATATATATTTACACTCTCATATCTAGACTTAGCAAGAAATGTGGTTCATACACTTCTATCTAAGTCATGCCATGATATTAGCCGGTACACTATCATTAATTTTCAAGTTTCACAGGCACGATGTTCATATACTTTCCTAATTATACGTTGCAGATGCTTTTATTGGAGTTAATATAGGAACCGACCTCTCAGACATGCCTCACCCCACACAAGTGGTTGCGCTTCTAAAAGCCCAGCATATAAGACATGTTCGTCTCTATGATGCTGACAGGGGTATGCTCATTGCCCTTGCCAATACAGGAATACAAGTTGCAATCTCGGTTCCCAATGAGCAACTCCTTGGTATCGGGCAATCAAACTCCACTGCAGCTAAATGGGTCTCACAATATGTAGTTGCCCATTATCCGGCGACTAACATTACTTCAATTTGTGTTGGTTCTGAGGTTTTGAATACCATTCCAAATGCTGCCCCTATTCTTGTAAGTGCCCTGAGATTTATCCAATCAGCACTTGTAGCATCAAATCTCGATAGCCAGATCAAAGTTTCGACACCTCTTTCTACTTCAGTCATCCTTGATTCTTTCCCTCCTTCCCAGGCTTTTTTAATCATTCCTTACTCCCAATCCTGGTACCAATGTTTAAGTTCTTGCAATCAACTGATTCATATCTTATGCTCAACATATATCCTTACTATGATTACATGAATTCTAATGGTGTTATTCCCTTAGATTACGCTCTTTTTCAACCTCTTTCAGCAAACAAAGAGGCTGTTGATGCCAATACCCTCCTCCATTACACCAATGTCTTTGACGCCATGGTTGATGCCGCTTACTTTGCCATGGCTGATCTCAATTTCACTAACATCCCCATTATGGTGACTGAGTCAGGCTGGCCATCAAAGGGAGATGTGAAGGAGCCCGATGCCACTCTTGAGAATGCCAATACATATAACAGCAATCTGATAAAGCATGTGCTCAACAAGACAGGAACACCAAAACACCCAGGAATTGCTGTTAGTACTTACATCTACGAGCTGTACAACGAGGATATAAAGTCAGGGTCCACCTCAGAGAAGAACTGGGGATTATTTGACGCAAATGGGAAGCCAGTCTATATCTTGCATCTAACAGAGTCAGGGTCTGTCCTAGCTAATGATACAACAAACCAAACATACTGTACGGCGAGAGATGGGGCTGACAAGAGGATGTTGCAGGCTGCATTGGACTGGGCTTGTGGACCTGGGAAGGTTGATTGTTCGGCCTTGTTGCAGGGAGAGCCTTGCTATGAGCCTGATAATGTGTTTGCTCATGCTACTTATGCTTTTAACACTTATTATCAGCAAACCGGTAGAACTCCAGGGTCTTGTGACTTCAACGGTGTGGCTGAAATCACCACCACTGATCCAAGTATGATGAAAGACCACGAACTTTTGCTGCAAGTTTTATAAAACATTTGCTTAGTCCTCTATGCTCATTGTTTTATTCATTGTGCTACAGGTCATGGCAATTGCACATATCAAACTATTGGTGGTCTTAATGGCACCTTTGCCAACGCAACAGCACCAGCTATGAACTCAATGAGCTCAGATTCTCCCAGCAGCATGTTTTCACAAAGCTCTTCAATATTACTTATGGTTGGAATTCTAAGTTGGAGCATTATTTTCTTACGAGCTGCAAGATATGTGTAAGATCATTTCTTCGGATGCAAAGATATTTGTCCGAGTAAGAGTTGAAGGGACCTCCTTGTGTCCCTGATATAATCTCGCTCTAAGGGATTCCCATTCAGAACTGTCGGCACAGGAAGAGTGTAGTTAACGACTGTGATTTAGTGCAAGATTCTTTTGTTTCTTCCCCGGAAAAATCTGTTAGATGATTATTGTTAGGCCATTTTGTTTTCCCTGGTCTCACAACCTCCTAAAAGTATTGTGCAGGTTGGCCCAACAATATGAAGTAGTTTTTATCTGAGGATATTGATATTTGGACTGTACAACAAAGAGATATTCGCAAAAAAAATGTGAAGCTTTTTATTTACACAAACTTGAATGACTGTATTATCTTCTTGTTTGACTTTTGTTCTATGTCAAAGTTACGGCATTTGTAAAACATCTCATCTCTCGCTAATATTCAAAGAAAAGAAGTTCTATACTATAATGACGTCTCATTGTTTGTGATAAATTTTATAGTTACGGATTACTGACGTCATGGAACATTTCTCAATCAGTGGCGGGTCCAGAAAAATTATTTAGTTGGGTTAAAGTGTAATTATTAAATTTTATCGGGTCAATGTTTCAAGACAATTTTCAAAAAACCGAAATTTCTAAAGGTACATTTTACAAATTTACCAATTCAAGTGGGGTCAAGTGACTCCACTTATTTGACAGTGGATCCGCCCCTATTCTCAACTACACAGACGGCGAACTTACCATGTGTTTGAGATCTGGGTGAACATGTCTTACTCTTTACCAGTTGTTTTTGTGTTTGAAGGATTAGACTAGACTTTTTAATTTATAAGTTTAACGACACGCATCATCTTACATAGAATATATGATGAGTCTGATAGATGGAGCAAGGAATTGAGCTTTGGTAAAACATGCTTTGAAGAAAGACGTGTATCATGCATTAATATGATTAACTTAATGCTTTCAAGTACATAGAACTTAAAAAAAAGGGCTTTTGTATAGATGATTTTGTCTTCTTATTTGTTAGAGATTATGGATGTCGAAGTGTTTTCCTTATAGATGGCTTTGTTACATTTGTAGGAGCAGTTGGAAATAGATTTGAGAAGAGCCTATTAGATAGTACAACATTTGCGGCGTCTGAGGGATGAAAGGCATCCCAAAATACAAAATCCTTCCTGTTTTTGCATACTTTGGAATTCGGCAAGCAGAGTCCCCCAATGGATGTATCCACATTACAGCATGATGTATTTGATACCTTGAAACCTGGAGAAACAATTACTCAGACTTAGTTCTGAATTCTACCTCAGGTGTTAAGTAGAGAAATCAAAATCTGAGTTTTTACCGTATGCTTGTGGTGTTGTAATGAGATTAAGCACATCTTGGTAAGTATCAGCAAACCCAAATTCTGCATTTGCTAAGTGTTTGTTTAAACTGTGAAGTAAATTTTGTACTTGAACATTGAACTGCTGTGCCCAACGGTTCACTTGGTTTAAGCATACACCTCGCCTTGACTTCACTCTCTGTGACGGTATGCAGCCTAGAGGACCGAGTCCATGGAATAGTACCCTGCGCGCACCAAGTTCATGGAGCTTCTGATAGAGTAATCCCATGTTATATGCCCTTATTAGTGGTCAAACATTTGCTTGAGAAACTAAATATGACACAAGCAACTTAATTGGTAATCAGCTGAAGCTGAAAACGGTTACAGCTTACCACAAGTTGTTGCTCTAAAGTAGCCATCAAGAGATCTACAAACTCATCGTGAGAGTACTGCTGTCCGGCTACCAAAAATGGTTGCAGAAAATTGTTGACATAATCATTGCTTCCTGCAATTTGACAACAATATTCATCAGTTCTTGCCCAATTTAAAGGACTAAAATTTGTGAAAATGGAACTGAATATAGCTTGTACCTATTCCAACGAAGTAAACAGCTTTATTTAAAAGCTTGTTGGCAGCTGCTTCTCCTATCTTATTTTTGATAGCTATTGTTGTGTTCCCAAAGTAGTTTATTTGATCATCAAATGACAATCTTTGTATCTGGACAAATAACCAATTTTTTTTTACAACAAGTCTAAGGTAAGATAGATATACAATAGCGTATTCTTCTACAATGACGAGGGGTCCCTCCTTAAGATATAAATTATAAAGTTACCTCAGTTTTCTTATATCATATTGTAAGCTGCCTTATTTAAGATTTTTGTGAAGAAACTGTAAAATAGATTACAAAGAGAACTACGAGTTTCTTACAAAATATAGTCCAGTATCGTTAAGAATTCCAGCTCCTCCAGATGCATAATTTACTCCTCTGGCCAACTTATCGTCGTTTGGAGAGAGGGAAAGATATGGTGGTGGTGATTTTATTCCAAGTTTTGCAGCTGTGGATAACAAAACTCCAACAATAAATCATCTATAAGTAAGATAAATAGCCGTCTAAGTAAATTTTCACTAAATAAGATATATTTGGACAAATACAAGAAAGTGAAGAACAACAAATCAAGTGGGAAAACAAACATCAAATACAAGCAAATATGACCGAAAAGTTATGGTGAAATATCAAATATTTGATTTCTTTAGATCCTAAGAATAATTGCAACACTTCCCACATCTCGGTAATTGTAATGACGATTATGTTTCACCAAAAAAAAATGATAATAATTTACATTTATCTTATTCTTTCTCTCACTATTGAATATCAGTCCTTTCTTATATATTTTATAATAAAATAAATTATAAATGATCCACTTTTCCCTTTCTTAAATAAAATAATACCTCTATTAATTCTTATCCTCACAAGTTAAATTCTGTGCCAACCTACTATTGCGATTACTTGGAACAAAAGGAGTAAGTGTAAAAATTTATTGCAAAAAGTTAAAACTTTCTATTAAACTTACAATTTTAAGTCAAAATATTTTACGATAAGATTATAAGTTAAAATCTTTTGAATTTTTTCATATTATATATCCATTATCCATAAACATAAGAATAGACTGTATCTCACTTACTTATGTTAGAGTCTTCTATAAAATAAAATCGGCACTCAAGCCAAGTTGGGCACGAAATAAAATAAAACTCTTTCCATTCATGGCTTGAACTTGGGACTTTAACATAACAGTGTGTTTGGTAATTTTTTTAGGAAAGAAAAGAATGGAAAAAAAAAAAAAAAAAACTAAACTTTCTAATGTTTGATTGATACAAGAAAGGAATTGTATGTTTGATAGAAAAGAAAAAAAAAGAAGCCAAGTTAATCCATGATGAAATTGTTCAATTTTCTATTATAATTAATTGATAATCTTGTACTACAATATGGATTAACTAGCACGTGTGTTATTCAGATGAACTACTCGCAGGTGTTTTCTTTAGGCCTAATCTTTCAGCTACAAATTGTAAACTTCCTTTTTAAATCAAGTGCTTGAGGCTTTCACATGTAATGAGCACTAGCTTTTCAATTCATGGGTAAAGAAGGCTCATGGTTGACACTGTAACCGCAAAGAACATGAAAACTTTTACTTTGCACCAACTTACGAGACCTGCAAAGTCTGCAAGGAAGATCACCCACGAGCAAATGTCTGTGGCTCGCTGTTGGAGTTGAGAGAAGGAAAAAAAAAAGGTTATTATGTAGGTGTATTTTTTGGAGGGAGAATTATGAACGGGAGAGAAAGAATAAGGTGATAGAGAGAAGTAACTTTTGAGAAAAATATAAGGTTAGTTTCTATTACCTCTTAAATTCCACCAATTTGGGAGGAAATGAAGGAAGAGGTTTTTTAGTTTTCTTTCCTCTCACCTCCTTTCCTTTTCCAAAAATCTTTTATAACCAATTGTCTAAAGTGACTTATTTGATCACCCGTGTAATTATTGACTATTTATAAAAGTGTTTAGTAAAAACGTCTGTTAGTGTTGGCTATTAAATACAAAATAGGAGCAAAAGCCAAAAGTCAGCAGAAAAAATTGGTAAAAGCAGCTAAAACCGTTTACCAAACACTTTTTTGATTGTTTGACCGCACATAAAAGGAAAAACCAAAATCCAATTAAAAGACACCAAAAAGCCATTTACCAAAAACCCCTAAACAATGTTTACTTAAGCAGTTAAGCTAGAACACCTTTACCAGTTGATCCAAGCACGTGGTGGCAGATAGGAGAGGATAATAAAATACTAGTAAAGCTTTAGGATATGAAAATTACATATAATATCGCCAATGGTTCTTCCATTAGTGAACCTTCCGGTTGCTTGGCCACCCTCAAAATCAATACCATACCAAGGATAGTTAGACTTAGCAAGAGAATATTGCAAGTAATTGTTGTTGCCAACTTCAGTCAAGGAATCACCAAACACAAATGTTACCAACTCCTCTTCACTTGAATCAGCCGCAAACACTGAAACTTCTATTAGTCCTAAACCCAGCAAGAAACATAATAATATCATTCTTAGTAGTGGCAAGGCCATATATCAATTTTAGTAGCTAAAATTGTATATTTTTGGGTGATTAAAAGTAATTGAAAGTATTGCTAATATTTTAACAAAAACAAGTTAGAATCAAAGGGTTTTTTATAGGATGGTTAATGGTTGGGGAGTTGTTGTTTTTAAGATTCTAAGTAAGAGTAAATTTTGTTCATTTCTACAAGTTTTCACTAATTAGGTGACTATATTCAAAACAAGAAAAAACCTTGGAGATTAGGGCATCAAGAAGATTCAGATTGGTATTGAGTATGCCAAGGTAAAGGTTTGTAAATGAAGTGGTTGGCTCTTACTGAAACATAGCAGTTGGCCTACTTAATTTACATGTCTTTAGTCCGTTTGTTAGGTATTTGAGGTCCTCCTCCAATTTGCAGCCCTAGCATTTCTGTACTTGGGTATAGGTTTGTTTGTTTTGCTTTAGTTGCTTACCATTTCATAATGGGTGAGAGAAGAAAATTTAGCAGCTCTGAGCAGTATATCTTCCTTAGTTCCTTTGGTTCACAGATTTACAAAGGGGTTGGTTGTACCTATAGCTGTCAAAAGTTTACACGATATGAAAACGTGATACGAACTGGATACGAAATATATAGATTAGTGTTGAGTATTATTAACACGTTTACTTAAACGAGTCAACATGAATTTAACCGTTAAGGGCCCGTTCGGTATCACTGTGGTTTTCAGTTTTTTGGTTTTTTTTGTATTTGAAAGTCATATGATAAATGTCATATAATAAAAATCAATTTAGTCAAACTTATTGGAAATGTGATGATTTTGAAAACTGACAACTAGAAAATGAAAACCACTTTTTGTGGTTTCCTGTCTCTGGTTTTTAGTTTTCAAAAAAAACTGAAAACAAAAAACGATAACGAACGGGCCCTTAGTAAATAGCCCGGATTAGTGTTGAGATTTTCAACATGAAATTGGCACAATTTTATCCGTTTAATTAAATACATAGATATATAAACAATTATAGTATGACATGAAGGTAACAAATAGAAATTTTGTACTTCATTCTTTAAATTTCAATACGAGAAAAGGTTAATGGTCAGCCAAACATGAATTCGTAGAATGACAAAACAACATTAGGCACGAATAATTGATTTATCATCATATATAATTTTATAAATTATATGGCTTAAATGGGTTAAGTGGGTTGACACGGTTAGCCGTTTAATTAAACAGGTCGAGTTTCTTTGACACGATTAGTTAAATAGGTCGGGTTAGTGTCAAGGATTCTGATACGTTTATTTTTAACACGAACACGAAGTCGACACGACACGATTTATTTGACCGGTCTAGTTGTGCCATTGCCTTAAACAAAAAATACAATAAAATGGATACTAAGGGTTCATTCTTTTTAATTTATTAACACTTATTTGATTTTAGCTGAACGCATCATAACTCATCTAAATTATTTGAACTTATCTAAAATTATCTTAACTTATTCAAACCTTAATTGTCAAAGGTTGAAAGCTTACTGCACTTATCTGAACTTATAAGTTAAGCACTAGTTTAAACTTATTTTTCTAATAAGGCTAAATAAATTGAAAGGAACAGGGCAACATATTGAATGAGATGGTCTCTTCATAAGACCATCTCACGATGTAACGTAGAGGCATTGTTTTATATAAGTTGGCGGTGAAAGGGCATGTTTAGCTCAAATATTAAGTTAAGACTTTTTTTTTACAAAGTACCATCCAAATATATCATTATTGTTGTCTTTTCAATCTATACTTTAGCACTATTGACAATTCTCATTTTACTATCTTTTAAGAAATAACATAGTCAAGTTGGATTTTATTAGATTCGTCTCAACATATTATATTTTCCAACTATCAATGATTTATAAATTTTAATTGTTCGTAGAGTACTTAGAGATATTAATGGCCAAATTTGTATTGGCAAGTTGAAAAAGTCAAATTGTGCAGTTCAAAAAGAAACATAGGTAGTATCACTAGTATGAGATTAGCGATTTTACTAAGGGTATCGTATGCCTCAATAGATCTACTAAAAAATATATGAAACCCTAAACTATTCTTTCACCATATAAGTTGCTAAGATAAGTAGATGGGTCAAACTACCAAGCAAGACTTGGCCTAGAGGTAAGGTATTTGGTCCCATAACTTAAAGGTGATGAGATCTAATACCCACTAGGGGCATTTTGAGGTCGTAACTCAATCTTATCATTTTACCTACTTCCAAGTGTCTGGCCGGCATATATTAGGCCCAGAATTTCTAGAAGTTGAGGTCTGATTAGGTTCCTTTTTCTTACCATTAAAAAATAGATGGGTCAAACCACAAAGGATGAGAATGGTGAGTAAAATCTCATAAAGTGAATTGGACTTAAAATAAAATTTATCCCTAGCTATATATTAGGAAAAATTGATATTAAAGGTACGAACCATATTTGACCTTTTTTAGAGGGCTCACCTATTGATTATTGGTGGTAGGTACCAACCATAGATCATGTGACCTGGTAACCTAAAACAACAGGTTAAGGTGAAATTTTACTGATTATTTTAAGGGTTTTTCAGGCACACATTCAAGGAAACTATTTCAGCTTTTTCAATCTGAAGTCAACATTTCTTCGAAAACGGATACCACCTTTCACCCATTATGGGCTCCATTTTCGAGAATTTCTAAAAAAACGGGTACTAATAAGCCGGATTTTCGGACACGCACTACAAGACGAATTTTTATAATCTTTTCAACCTCATCAAAATACAAGACACCAAAAAGGACTCTGGACATTGTCCAAGCCCACAAACTAATTTATCTAAAAAAAGTGTCATAATTAATTTCAAACTTTTTCATTTAAAAAAAAGTGTCATAATTAATTTCAAACTTTTTCATTTGAAAAGTGCAATAATAAGAAAGTATTTGATTTATATTGTAAGTAAAAGTATCACAAAGCAGAGAAACTGATGTATTACTCTTGCTTGATCCATTTCTTCAGTTACATGAGTAGGAGATTTTATAGTACTGGTAGGATAATACACTCAGTGATATATGATGTCACTGCAAGGTTGAGTCTAATCAACCTTCATATTTGGGCGCAGGGTTGAGTCTAATCAGCCGCCATGTTTGGGCGGCAAATATTGAATATGTTCAATAAGGTGGGTCCCTTATTATTTTACAAAACTCAACATGTACATTGTGGGGGGAAGACTGCCTCATTAAAAACCTATATTTGAAAAAAAAATCACATGGGAAAAAAATACAGGGAAAAAGAGTACAGTTCTTCAAGTTATTACACCTATATACGTTTTGCCACATTAAAACCTTGCCAAGAAAAACTCAATGGGATAAAAAAAATATGAATGAAAAAGAGTACAGAATATATTGTAAGCAGATTCTCTGAACATTGATCGTCCCTTCTTTCTCCAGATCATGAGTCGGAAAGAACTTAGGGTCAATGTCTTTTGTTCTATTTCCCTTGATACACACTTCTTTGATTTGTGCAATACAAGCAGTGTTGTCTTTGTGGATGAAGGTAGGACCTTCTTTAGTCGTGTTTATGCCACTTTCTTTATTTAAGTGTTGATTTACTGATCGCATCCATACACATTCTCTTCCGACTTCATAAAGTGCAACAAGCTTTGCTTGGTTTGACGAAGTTGTGTTTGTTTTGTTGACTTCCAGGAAATTGTTGCACTTCCATGGCAAAGTATACCTATTTGTTATTTTTCTTTGAGTGGGTCCGATAAGTAACCAGCATGAGCATATCCAATAAGAGTAGGATTTCTGTTACACTCGTTATTTTGATGATGACAAATGAATAGTTTCTAACTTAATTTTTAATTAGTTTTTCTTCATGTAATTATTTATATAGTTTTATTTTATTATTTATTTTATTTTGCCTAAAATAAACTTATGGAGAATTGGTTTTATAATAACCAAAATTAAGTTGTTTAGGAAAATAGAATATTTAGTTATTTTGTGTAGAATTAATATTCTAATATTATGGAATATTGGATTCCATAATATTAGTTGAATTTGTTAATGGTTTACAGGAAAATAGACGTTGAAGAGATTGCGATGATGCGTGGCTGAATTGATGGGTTGAGGTCCTAGATTCTAGGAGCCATGATCTCAGCTAACCGCACATCAAACGTATATCCTAAACTGCCAAAGACCAAGTCAAGAGCTGCTGAGAAGATCGTGGAAGACTCGAAGACTCATTCAAATCGTGCAAACACACGATCATGGAACGTGGCCTTAACATGGTCCATAACGGCTATGAAGGTGGAAGATAATGCCTAAAAACTTGCGTCCACTACAAAGAAGCTGAAGAAGACCGTTGAAGATTTATCATAGCTATATAAATTAAGAAGAACTCAATTTTAGTTCTTAAGACTTTCTACGATAATTGTGTAAATCTTTTAGAAAGTTATTTCGATTTTATTCTCTTCAACAATTCATTGTATTCCATTAATCTGAGTTGGGGTGAGTGAAATTTTGTGAGAAAATTTCTACATTCAAGAGAGAAAGTCACCTGTTCAGGGGGAACAAGGTGACTGGGAACCAGTTCCTAGAGGAACAGAGTGAGTTGCTGTTTATAATAGGGTGTAAGTTACTATTATAAATAAAAGGGGAATATTTATTCCCAAAGAAAATAGGAATAAGATCTTGTTTAAAAGCAGTTCTAGTGTTCGTTATTTTAATTTCTCTTTATTTCATTTTAACTTGTTAATTCCGCAAAAATAGTCCCCAATAGTCTTTACTACAATTCACCCCCCTCTTGTAGTAAACTTAGAAGTTCTATAGGACCAACAATTGGTATCAGAGCTTGTTCCTCCTGAAACAGTTAACACTGGGGAGGCTGATCCTAGAGAACATGAATACAACTGGAGAAAAGCTAGATGAGGGATACTCTACTCAACGTCCTCCAATGTTCAATGGCAAACATTATCCATATTGGAAGAATAGGATGGAAATATTTATTAAGGCAGAAAACTATCAAGTCTGGAGAGTCATTGAGATAGGTGACTTTGAAGTCACTGAAAAGAATGAAGAAGGCGAGCTAGTTACAAAACCACTCTCAAAGTATGACAAGGAAGATTTTGAGAAAATGGAAATGAACAACATGGCCAAGAAGATTCTACATTGTGGTCTTGGCCCTCATGAACACAATAGAGTCATGGGATGCAAGAGTGCAAAGCAGATGTGGGAACTCCTTCAAGTTACAAATGAAGGAACAAGCGAGGTCAAGAGATCAAAGATAGACATGCTCATGCATAGATATGAGTTATTTCAAATGAAACCTAAAGAGCCAGTTCATGATATGCTTACAAGATTTTCAAATATCATAAATGAACTTGACTCTCTAGGAAAATCTATTTCTCCAGAGGAACAAGTATGCAAAGTATTGAGAAGTCTTCCACAAGACGAGAAGTGGATGGCTAAGGTGACAGCTCTACAAGAAACCAAGGATTTCACCAAGTTTAACATAGAATAACTTGCTGGATCCTTGATGACACATGAGTTGCACTTAGGAACTCATGAACCTGACTCCAGCAGATCAAAGTCCCTGGCTCTCAAGATTGAAGAGCAAGATGATTCAGAAACTGATGAAGAGGAAGCTGCCTTGATAGTAAAGAAATTCAAAAGGTTCTTCAACAAGAACTATAAAGGGAAGAGAACAAGGAAAACCTCAAAGCTAAGCTGCCATAAATGCGAAAGTCCAGATTACTTCATAAAGGAATGTCCTTTGTGGGAAAAACGAGAAAGGAAAAAGCAGATTCTAAAGCAAAGAACAACAAAAACCTTTCTCTAAAACTGAAATGAGAAAGGCTATGGTAGCAGCCTGGGGTGAATCAGATTCTGATGAGGAACAGGAACAGCCTGAGGATGAAACTGCTCAGTTGTGTCTAATGGCAAAATCAGATAGTGAAGAAGACGTATCACACAAACAGGTAAACTTTAATGTTGTTGAAGAAGAATTATCAAAATTAAATACCAACTCACTGAATTACTTTTAGAAACCTTTGATAACTACAAGGCAATCTGCATAAGAGAGGAGAATATGGAGAGGGCCTTGAAAGTTAACAAGGAAAACACAAATTGGTTTAAGAAATTAAATTCAGATATTGAGGAACGGTTCTTTGAAATTTTTGATAAATACCGAGGATTTCAAGAAGCCTATGAAAAACTGAAAAATGACAACTACTTCTTGAATATTGCTTTGGCAGAATTGAAACTAGTTGTTCCTGAAGGAACCAGTTCCTCTGACAGTACCAGTAAAGAAATTGAAATTTTGAAAATTGAGCACGAATTAGTGCTGAATGAAAATATGGTACTGAAGAGGAAATTGGAATCTTCAATAATCAAGCTTCCTGATCCAGTTAGTTGGATACAAAAATATAAAAATGAAAGAAGAAATGGACTAGGTTTCAATTATAAGAAGAGGAACAAACATAAAAAATATGTTGACCTGCCAAGCAACAAAATCTGTTCCTACTATGGGAATAGTGGACACTTAGTGTCTGATTGTTCCACCAAAGAGGAACAGATTGAAATGAACACTCGCTTAGTGAAGCAAGAGTGGAGAATTAAGAGGAACGCACACTCAACAGAGGAACCCAAGTCTAACTGGGTGCCTGCCACTAACTAATTACTATAGGTGCAGACTAAAGTGAGGGGGAACAACCTGTGGTACCTCGATAGCGGTTGTTCCAAGCACATGACAGGAGATAAAACCAAATTTCTCTCACTTTCAGTCTACGAAGGAGGAACTGTGACCTTTGGAGACAACCTGACAGGTAACATAGTAGGTATAGGTAAAGTTGGGAAATCTCAGTCACATTCCATAAATAATGTATTTTTAGTCGAGGGTTTGAAACATAACTTACTTAGTATCTCTCAATTTTGTGACAAAGGAAACAATGTGAAATTTACTAATGAATTTTGTGTGGTTAGTGACACCATTACAGGAACCAAGATACTAGAAGGGACAAGAAGGGGACACACTTATGTTGTTGACCTAAACCTTGTTCCTAGGAACAATCTAACTTGTCTTAGTGTACTAGAAGATGACCAAGACCTTTGGCATAAGAGGTGTGGTCATGCAAGCTTTACACTGCTTCATAAACTAAGTGGTAAAGACTTGGTAGTTGGTTTGCCAACTATAAAAGGAACAAGCCATGGAGTTTGTGGAGCTTGTGTAAGAGGGAAACAAGTTAGATCCTCGTTCAAATCCAAGAAAATGGTAAGCACTCAAAGTCCACTTGAGCTGATCCACATGGATCTTTGTGGCCCAGTGAGAATCCAAAGCAGATCAGGTAAAAGGTATGTATTAGTAATTGTTGATGACTTTTCTAGATTTACGTGGGTAATCTTCCTTCATAGCAAGGATGAAACATTTAAAGAATTTATTTCATTTGCTAAGAAAGTTCAAAGGATATATGGTTTCAAATTGAAACACCTAAGATCTGACCATGGTACGGAGTTTGAAAACTCCAAGTTTGATGATTTTTGCAGTAATGAAGGATTAGATCACAACTTCTCTGCTCCAAGAACACCACAACAAAATGGTGTAGTTGAAAGAAAGAACCGGACTCTGGAGGATATGGCTAGAACAATGCTTATATCAAGCAATCTTCCAAAGAATTTTTGGGCAGAAGCAGTGAACACTGCATGTTACATCATAAACAGGGTCATGCTAAGACCCATCACCAAGAAAACTCCTTATGAACTGTTCAAAGGAAGAAAACCAAATATCTCTTACTTTAGAGTCTTTGGATGTAGATGTTTTTTACACAACAATGGTAAAAACAATTTAGGCAAATTTGATGCTAGAAGTGATGAAGCTGTCTTTATAGGATATGCTTCAAATAGTAAAGCATAAAGAGTTTATAATAAGAGAACAATGTGCGTAGAGGAAAGTGTCCATATTATCTTTGATGAAACTGACTCATTGCAGGAACCATGTTATGAAAATGATTTTGAAATTGGGCTAATTCATCCTCAAGAGACTGACAATCTTGAGGAGGAACTGACTCCTGCAGGAACAGTTAAGAAACATATTCCTGAAAATGAACTAACCGTTCCTGAGCCTGTTCCTCGTAGTAAATGAAGGAACAATAAATGCAGGAATACAGGCTGAAGAAACTCACACAGAGAATGAACAGGACCAAACTGAAGAACATCAAGTTGAAGGAACAGGAACAAGAAGATTTGAACCAAAATCTTAGAGGCACCAAAAGTCACATCCCCTAGAGCTGATAATTAGCGACATTGAGAAGGGAACTCAAACAAGATCTCAACTTAGAAACTTTTGTGACTTTCAAGCGTTCCTATCCATGATAGAACCTCGAGACCACAATAAAGCAATGCTAGAGTCTGATTGGATAAATGCCATGCAAGAGGAACTGAATGAATTTCAGAGGAACAAGGTATGGCACTTGGAGCCCAAACCCAAGAATCAGAAGGTAATTGGGTTAAAATGGGTCTTCAGGAATAAGCTAGATGAACATGGCACAGTGATCAGAAACAAGGCCAGACTCGTAGCAAAAGGCTACAACCAACAAGAAGGTATTGACTTTGATGAAACCTTTGCTCCAGTAGCTAGAATAGAAGCAATAAGAATTTTAGTGTCATTTGCAGCTTTTATGGGATTTAGGTTGTACCAGATGGACGTTAAATGTGCATTTTTAAATGGATATCTATTGGAAGACGTCTATGTGGAACAACCTCCAGGATTTGAAAATCCTGATCTACCAAACCAGGTCTACAAGCTAGATAAAGCCTTCTATGGGCTGAAACAAGCTCCTAGATCTTGGTATGAAAGACTTTCTAAATTCTTACTTGCTCATAATTTTGTTAGAGGCAAAGTTGATAGATTCCTGTTCCTTCAATCAAAAGGAACAGACATTTTGGTAGTACAAATTTATGTTGATGCTATTAGTTTTGGTGCTACTAGTGATTCTTTGTGCAAGGGTTTTGCTGACTTAATGAGCAGTGAATTTGAAATGAGCATGATGGGAGAATTGAACTTCTTTCTTGGTTTGCAAATCAAGCAAACTGAAAGAGGAACAATGATCCATCAGCAAAAATATGTTAAGGAACTTCTAAGGAAATATGGAATGGAACAAGCTAAAACCAACCATACTCCTATAGGAACAGGAACAAGGTTGGATGAAGATCAAAACGGTAAATCAGTAGATCAGAAATTATACAGAGGTATGATTGGATCTCTTATTTATTTAACTGCAAGTAGGCCTGATATTTCCTTCAGTGTTGGTCTATGTGCTAGGTTCCAATCAAATCCAAAGGAATCCCACTTGATAGCTGTCAAAAGGATCCTTAGGTATTTGAAAGGAAGTGACGATCTCTGTTTGCTCTATCCTCGTAGCGATACATTTGACCTAATTAGCTACTCTAATGCTGACTACGCTGGAGATTTGGTGAATCGAAAAAGTAATTCAGGAACTGCCCAGTTTCTAGGAACAAGCTTAGTTTCTTGGGGATCCAAGAAACAACATACAGTTGCCTTGTCAACTGCTGAAGCTGAATATGTGGCTGCTGCTGCATGTTGTTCCCAAGTCTTACGGATCAAACAACAGGTACGTGATTTTGGTATTAAGTTTAAATGTGTTCCAATCTTTTGTGATAATACCAGTGCCATATGCATATCCAAGGACCCAGCTCACCACTCAAGGGTCAAGCATATTCACATCAGACACCACTTCTTGAAAGACTATGTTGAAAAGGGCTTAGTCAAAGTTGAATTTTTCCCTACAAAAAAATAAAATTGCTGACATTTTTACCAAACCGTTATCTAGGGACAGATTTGAAAAGATTCGCTTGGAACTAGGAATGATCAGAATTGTATAAAATGGCCTATAAAATTTGAACCGTATGTACTAGTCATTTCTAAGAGTGTCCTGCAATCTTCATGAATTAAATTTCATACACCTAGGGTCATGTCTAAGGACTCACATTTGTCTTTAAATATTATCCTTATTGTCCATGCACATATATAGAGTACGTAAATTAAAATTGCTTGTATAGTTTAAAAAGGGTCCGTGTACACAAGAGCTATTTTTTCTTTTTCCACATTTTTATTCTCTCTCCTCCTCTCATTATGACTTCTCTGATTCACTATATCAACCAAATTATTTACCCAAAATAAAATTCAGTTTATTTAATTTAAAGAGGGGAAATAATAAATGAAACACGTTTACCCAAACCGTACCCAGTCAAATCACACCTCTTCACCTTCAACTCAATACGCCTCATCATTACAATAAAAACCCAACACTTCACTTCATTGACAATTTTTACTGACCCACTTCACCTCTCACTGTTCATCTTCTCTCTCCTTCGTCTCTCTTCATTCTTCATTATCTCTCTCTCCCATGGCACCCAAAAAGGCAACCTCTGAACCTCAAGCAAATTACCCAGCCGAAAAAACACCCTCCATGGACGAGCAAAGTGACCAAGAATCTTCTCATCCGAAAGACGATTCCACACATTCTCAAGAACCCATTTTTGACAATGAAGCGGCTTCTCCCAAGCATGAGGACGATGACGAGGATCAAGAAAGCAGTCAGAGGAAAGATATTCAAATTCCCACAAAAAGGGTAAGAAATCAAAATCCTCTCAATTTATTGTCGGATTCTGTGTTGATCTTGCATGGTGCAAGAAAGTAAAATGGAATGAGTTTCTGAATTTGTTAAAGTTTCAAAAATGGATGAAGTTAGTTTGTGTAGATGAGGGACTATATGAGGAAGAGATGAGTTCCTTCTGTGAGAACTTCAATAAAACAGAGGGAGTGTGTGTAAGCTTAGTGAATGGGTGTGTGGTCACCTTTACAGAAAAGAAATTGAGTGAATGGTTTGAAGTACCTTCAGATGGGTACCAGGAGTATGTTAAAGGGAAGGGCAAACTAAACATCAATGGCGTCTCAAATGAAAAATTCTTCAGTTTTTTCAAGGAAACCCTAACTCTATGTCCATTGACCAAAAAGATCTCTCTCCCTTTCACAAACTTCTGTTTCAGTTTGTTTGGCGTTTTGTTTTACCCCGATCTTCCAAGAGAACCCAAGCTAATCTAATGGACCTCTCAATAATGTACTGTAAAGAATATCAAGATAAACTTTCCCGCTCTTATGCTCTCTCACCTTTCCTATTGCATATCCCATAATACCAAGGTGGGATATGGCAATCTAATCACCACAATTTTAAAGAAAAATAAAGTGAAATTGTCTGGCAGCCCTTCTTTCACCCTTGAACCTGAAAATTACTTGACAAAGGAGACGCTGACTAGACTTAGCTTAAGGGTGGTTGGTGGAAAGTTGGAATTTAAGGGAGAGGCTACTGTGACTAAGCCTGAGGAAGCTGGTGGGGGATCTGTTAGGAAGAGACTGGCTGGGGGTAAGTCTCTTAAGGACCAAGATCCGGGTCATGCTGAAATGATCAATCTGGATGAGGATCAGGTTCCTTCAACTGCTGTGGATTTTCCTCTCATATCTACCACTGGACTTCATGGGATTCTGAGGGAAATTAGGGAGTCTCTGACACTTATGCACACAAGGATCAATGTCCTGGAGAAGTCAGTTTCTACTCTTGATACACAGCAGCAGGAGACTATAGCCGCCATCAAGCAGGCAGACACGGGGATCAGGAACAAGGTGGATGCAGTGATTTCCAAGATTGACTCCGTTGTCTCCAACATTTTCAAACGCCCCAAATCATAATTTCCCCCCTCTCTTTAAACAATGATTTACTGGATAATTTTTTTTGGGTTTGTAATATCTGGTTGAACATTTTTTTTTCTCTCCTTTTTGCGTGTCTTCTTTTGACACAGATCATTCTGAACTCTTCTTTCCTTGCTCTTGTGATATGCTTAATCTGATCCATTTTGCTTGCACATGCTTTTTCTTTTCGTACTTGCTTGTGTTTGGATGGCTAATATTATGAGATGACTGTTTGAGCTACTTTAATTGATGTCTAGACTGTTGACTCTTTAGTGCTACAGGGACATAACTTATTTTTGATGATAACAAAAGGGGGAAAAGACTAGTTGGCTATCTAAAAATATTTTCTGGTCTGACTTAGTTCCTAGAGCCTTTCTGATTGTCTCTATTTCTAGTGGATCTAGTTCCTAGTCCAAATTGAGTTTAGACTTAAAAATTTTTTTGCCAACTTATTTTCCATCATCAAAAAGGGGGAATATTGTTGCACTCGTTATTTTGATGATGACAAATGAATAGTTTTTAACTTAGTTTTTAATTAGTTTTTCTTCATGTAATTATTTATATAGTTTTATTTTATTATTTATTTTATTTTTCCTAAAATAAACTTATGGAGAATTGGTTTTATAATAACCAAAATTAAGTTGTTTAGGAAAATAGAATATTTAGTTATTTTGTATAGAATTAATATTCTAATATTATGGAATATTGGATTCCATTAGTTGAATTTGTTAATGGTTTACAGGAAAATAGACGTTGAAGAGATTGCGATGATGAGTGGCTGAATTGATGGGTTGAGGTCCTAGATTCTAGGAGCCATGATCTCAGCTAACCGCACATCAAACATATATCCTAAACTGCCAAAGACCAAGTCAAGAGCTGCTGAGAAGATCGTGGAAGACTCGAAGACTCATTCAAACCATGCAAACACACGATCATGGAACGTGGCCTTAACATGGTCCATAACGGCTATGAAGGTAGAAGATAATGCCTAAAAACTTGCGTCCACTACAAAGAAGCTGAAGAAGATCGTTGAAGATTTATCACAGCTATATAAATAAAGAAGAACTCAATTTTA
Source organism: Patellifolia procumbens (assembly GCA_947645195.1). Taxonomy (NCBI): domain Eukaryota; kingdom Viridiplantae; phylum Streptophyta; class Magnoliopsida; order Caryophyllales; family Amaranthaceae; genus Patellifolia; species Patellifolia procumbens. The sequence continues at coordinate 211,701 of CANSGD010000619.1, read as the reverse complement.
GTTCTTAAGACTTTCTACGATAATTGTGTAAATCTTTTAGAAAGTTATTTCGGTTTTATTCTCTTCAACAATTCATTGTATTCCATTAATCATAGTTGGGGTGAGTGAAATTTTGTGAGAAAATTTCTACATTCAAGAGAGAAAGAGAAGAAAGAGAAAGAGAAGACTTCGAGTGAAGTCAAGAGAGGAAGTCACGTGTTCAGGGGGAACAAGGTGACTGGGAACCAGTTCCTAAAGGAACAGAGTGAGTTGCTGTTTATAATAGGGTGTAAATTACTATTATAAATAAAAGGGCAAGATTTATTCCCAGAGAAAATAGGAATAAGATCTTGTTTAAAAGCAGTTCTAGTGTTCGTTATTTTAACTTCTCTTTATTTCATTTTAACTTGTTAATTCCGCAAAAATAGTCCCCAATAGTCTTTACTACAATTCACCCCCCCTCTTGTAGTAAACTTAGAAGTTCTATAGGACCAACAATTTTCATTCTTGGATAAAATAGCCCAAGGTCTGTTGTCACGCGTATGTAACGGAGTAGGTGTTTCACTCCGTCTCAGTGTCTGCTTGTAGTCTCAGAACTGTATCTCGCAAGCAGGTTGACAGAAAACGCGATATTTGGCTTATTGTTGATGGCTAGATACATTAAAGTTCCAATGGCACTTAAATATGAGAATCCGAGAATTAATTGGATTATCAGTGTCAAGTCGAAATTTTCTTAATTGGATAATTCGAAAATTGAGCTCTAAAACGTGTTACTTGCGCAAAAAGTTTCGCAAAAGCTATATTTCTTGTTGATATAAGGGTTACATGGGACCATCGTGTGAAAGCATCGATTAGAACAAGAAAATATCTAAACGTTCCGCATGCGGGGTGTATTGGCCCTCCAATGTCCCCTTGAATTCTTTCCAAGAAGGCTAGGTTCTCGTGAGCAAGTTTATTCTTGGAAGGGCGAACGATTAATTTATCAAGTGAACAAGCGGTACAATGATGATCGTTTGGGAGTGGATTCCGTAGGTTAGTCAACGGGTGTCCATTTGATCTCCGAACTATTCTTTTCATCATGCTTGTTAAAATTTCATGGTTGTCAACCTTACGAGTTAGCACTGAATAACTTTCAGTGGGGCGGATATAAGTAAAATATAGCTCTAAGGAGTATGCAAACAATTTTTCAAGGATAACCTTTATGTAAAGTTCACATTTAGTGAGGTACATATACTCCTTATTATCCTCATTTATGGTTTGCATATGGTAATCATTTGCATGCAAGTCTTTAAAACTTAAAAGATTTCATTGATTTTTACTAATATACAATGCATTTTGAACAATAACCTTTGTTCCTTGTGGTAGTAGTACACAAGCTTTTCCTGACCCATCAACTATATTAGCAGTGTCAGCTATGGTGTTGAGGTTCGCCTTTATAGGCTCCAAATGTGTGAAGTATATTTTGTTGCTCAGGATGTTGTGTGTTTGTCGCTGTCAATCAAGCATTTCTCCCCTCCTTTTGGGATTCCCATTTTCTTATGGTGTGAACATGGATAAATGTAAGAACAATATAAAAGGACTAATCATGTTGCAGTGAAAACATATTGTTAAGATTGTAGACATAATCTAGATTGTTTGCAGCAAAGGGAAAAAAATTATTCAATGTAAACATGCGTACTTGATCAGGAAAGGAAAAATGAACATACATTAAGACTAAACATGGAGATACTAGAGTTGTTTCAAGAGGATGTGCCTCGAATATTTCGACATTGTCGGCTAAGTAATCAGCAATGTCAAGATCCAGGGTAGGGGAAGCTGTTTGTACAAAATTTGTCTCATTATCATGCTTCCCTTATGTGAGGCCATATATAAGTCTACAAGGTGCTTTTTTGTGTGGCATTCCTTGGACCAATGTCCCGCAATACCATATTTAAAGCATTTTTGTACGGTCCTTGTTTGGTAATTGTGGCCCCTTTTTTCCCTTCCTCGAGGGGCATTGAAGTTTCGTTGCCAATTTTGGTGACCTTGACTATTGCTTCTGCCTATACCTTTGCCCCTTCCTCTGCCTCTGCCTTTGCTACTATAAATTTCCCATCCACACCCTTATTCCAGCATTTTCCACCCCTAGTTGCATTAGTAGTTGTGGCATTGGAAAAATTAGTGTCAGTGATATTGGCTTCCGGGGCTGCATTTGGGATGTAATAAGCTGAAGTGGTCCGAAAACTCCTAAATCGTTTAAAAGATTGGGAGTTCGAAACTAAGTACAAACACAAAGAGTTAATGGTTTATTAAAAACTATGTCTCACCCCTTTTTTTTATCCTCAATGAAAAGCTAACCATATAAGGATGATTAATATATCAACCACACTTCGCACCGAAAAAAAATGTAAATCATAGAAATAATTTTATGATCTAGAATTTGCGAGATTCCAAAGAAGAATTATGATAATTGCTAATAAAACCACCGTAAAATTAATTCCTCGGTAAAATATAATTTTCAACTCTCTCAAGGATTCTTGAAGATCCGGTGTGCCGGTTGTTGATCGCTGGTTATCAGAAATAATGAGGATCGAGTAAACCCCCCAAAAAATTAAAACTAGCTCAAGTGGTGAGGGCACAAGTACATAGAGTAAGAGTTGAAAAATCTTTCTCTATTCTTCCCCCTTTTTTTAAAAAAAGAACTTTTTTTAACATAAAGAAAAGGAAATTTTGCACGATACACCTATTTCAAAATAACCACCCCATTTTCATTTGTGTTTAAATAACCACCTCTCCTTTCCTTAACTTTTTCAAATACCCACCTATTAACGGAATTTTCTAACGTCGTTAAGTGTGAGACCCAAATTCTTACTATATTACCCTAACTCCCTCCAAATTATCACTAATTACCTTACTAATATATAGTTTGACCGGTCAAATCATGATTAACATTTTTAAATACTTTTAATCTTGTTTTAATACTAAAGAAGACGTTATTTCAAAAAACGGATACCATCGTATGCCCTTTATGGGCACGAATTTCGAGAATCCCTATGAAATGAGTACCTACAAGTCGGGTTTTCGGGCATGTACGTGTCAAAGTCTGCTTTTTGGAAAGAAGTCGTGTTCTGTCCGAAAAAGTTGTCTCGAACTACGTACTCGAAAAGCCGACTTGTAGGCCCTTGTTTCGTAGGAATTTTGAAATTGGTGCCCTAAAAGAGCTTACGGTGTTATCCGTTATTTGAAAAAACATCGTGTTCCATCCCAAAAAACCCTGTTGAATTATGTGCTCGAAAATCCAGCTTGCAGGTACTCGTTTTGTAGGGATTTTCAAAATTCTTGCCCATAAAGGGTGCACTGCGATGTCCGTTTTTCGAAATAACGTATGTTTTGTCCGAAAAAGTCATCTCGTACTACGTACCTGAAAATCCGGCTTGTAGGTACTCGTTTCATAGGGATTCTCGAAATCAACGCCCATAAAGGTCTACATCGGTGTCCGTTTTTGAAATAACGCCGTCTTTAGTATTAATAACGCGATTAAAAAAAACATTAGAGAGAAATTTAGAGAGAGAAACTTTCTCTCTCTCTGAATTTCGTTTTCCTCGCGCCATTTCTCCTTCTCAACAAGCTGCTGGTGCTATGGCAAAGAAGGGGAAATCAAAGAGGAACTCACATTCGGCGGTTTTGGTTGGTATTCATTCTATAATTCAACCTGAGGTCAAGAGAACCAAATCAATGAAGGAAATTCACGATATTCCTCCATTGAAATGGTCTGATTCTTCTATGAATTTAGAGACCGATTCAACTTCCTATACTTCGATTAATGAGAGGATTAGAGCTCAAATCATTGAGAGTAGCAAGGCTAGGGAAGATTTGAAGGCGGATTGGATTACTGAAGTGCGCAAATCAGTTTAAAAATATGCTCAAAAACCAGATGAAATCGGTAAGTCTCCTGCTCAAGTTCCTATTGCTAGTAGTAGCTCATGGAGGAAAACTTGCTTTGAAGGTATTGTTCATGAAGTCTTATCTCTAAACAGACCCCCTGAACAAACTTTGAAAGTTGTTAATGCTGTTAATCAGAATAATGCTTTGCCACACTTATCTATAGAGGATGTTCAACCTGAAATTGAGTATTGGGAATGAATCTGCTATAATAGCCTATGTTTTCAGCTATAAACCATCCTATAGAACAATGAATGGTTATTTTAGAAGAGTGTGGGGCAGAATTGGATAGGATAAAGTGGTTGCACTTCCAAATGGTATTTTCTTGATCAGGTTTAATAGTATTGAGGGGAAAGCTAAAGCTCTTGATTCAGGTCCACTTTTAATTGATAGTTAGCCTATTATAATGAAGAGATGGACTCCTAATCTTGATTTCGGGAATGAAGATATCTCTGTGCTTCAGATTGCCAAAGTTAAATCTCATATATTGGGAAAGTGTTGCTTTGACCAAAATTTTAAGTGGTATTAGCAAACCTTTGAGAACTGATTGAGCTACAGCTCAGAAGAAAATGCTTGCTTATGCTAGAATTTTGATTGAAGCGCAAATTCAATAGGATTTCCCTGAGTATGTTGAGTTTGTGAATGAAAGAGGAGAAATCATATCTCAAAGGGTGTGTTATGAATAGAAACATGTGATATGTTCTTATTGTAGGGGCTTTGGGTATACAAATGTGCAATATAAACAAAAGAAGCTAGAAATTTCAGCTAATAAGGTTGTCAAAGAGCCTAAGAAAGTTTGGAGGCCCAAATTTGTGAATAAGAATGAGATTCCTATCAATGATGCTTCTGTTATTGCTGAGCCTGATCCTGATGTGGTGCACCCTTCTACTGCAGTTACTGAATCAGTAAAAAGAATCCAGGGCAGCTAAGGATTCTATTGGGGTAAGAATGTCTCCTAATAGATTTGACATTTTGGTGGATGTGGGGGAGATGCTCGTTGCCCCAAATGGCTAGCTTGGGATTCTGGAATGTAAGGATTAAATAAACCTTCCAAACATGCTGATGTCAAATCTCTTTTGATTAAGCATAGGGTAGGTTTATTTGGACTCCTAGAAACTAGGGTTAAACCTTTAAATGTTGCTAAGGTTTATCCTAGAGTTTGTTTTGATTGGAGTATCTCTTCTAATTATGCTTGGCATAAGGGTGGGAGGACTTGGTTGATTTGGATTCCTAGTTGGTTTGATGTGTTTATTTTGTTTGCTAGTGATCAACTTATTCATGCTAAAGTTATTCAAAAGAATACAAATTGTTCCTTTTTTGTTACTATGGTATATGCTCACAATGATCAAGATATGAGGGATATGCTTTAGAAAAATCTGATTAGTATTAGTAAAAGTGTTCATGGGGTTGGAGTGTTATGGGTGATTTCAATAATGTGCTTCACACTGATGAAAGAGTTGGGTCTACTGTTAAACTGTTTGAATGCTTGTAATTTGGAGGAGTTACACTCTTCTGGCTCTTTTTACATGGAATAATAAACAAGAGGGTGAGCAGAGGGTTTTGTCTAGAATTGACATAGTGCTCTGTAATGACGAGTGGATTTCTTCTTTCTCTTAATCTGAGGCTCATTTTCTTCCTGAGGGTCTGTTTGATCATTGCCCTTGCATCATCAATATTAATCAAGATAAATGCAGTAGGCCCAAGCCATTTAGGTACTTCAATATGTAGTCTTATCACCACACCTTTGAGGCTAGTGTTTTAGAGATTTGGCAAATTCGTATTTCTGGTTGTCCTATGTATAGACTGGTGCAAAAATTGAAGAAGCGAAAAGGGGTTTTTAAGGAGATTAATAAGAAGAGTTACTCTAATATAGAGCAAATGGCTGATAGGACTTAGAGAGAGCTTGTGTCCGTTCAAGTTGCTCTGCAAAATGCTCCTGCTGATCTGGAGCTTATTCATGCTAAAATTTAGCTAGAGAAGCTGCCGTCAATGATCATAATGCAAAAATTTCTTTCCTAAAAGCTAAAGCTCATTGGCTCAGAGAGAGGGATGAAAATTCATCTTTCTTTCAAGTTAGTCTCAAGAAAAGAAGAAGACAGAACTTTATTGGATGTTAGAAGGGTATGGATGGAGCTTGGTTGTATACTCATGAGGAGGTTACTTCAGCTTTTATAGCTTATTATACTGAGCTGCTTGGTACTGAATTCATTCCTGCTATGAGAGTGAGATCTAGAGTGATTGCTAGAGGTCCCACTCTTTCTCAAGAACTTTAGGATAGGTTAGTTTCTCCTTTTTCTGTTGAAGATGTAAAAAGAGCTCTGTTTGATATCAATGAAAATAGTGCTCCTGGTGCAGATGGCTACACTAGTAATTTTTTCAAGAAAGCTTGAATATCATTGGTGATGAAGTGAGTGTTGTTATTCTGAATTTTTTTACCATTGGTAAACTATTGAGGCAAATTAATGCTACCACCCTTACTCTTATCCCAAAGGTTGACCATCCTCTAGATACTTTTCAATTTAGGCAAATTGCTTGTTGTAATGTTCTTTATAAGATCATTTCAAAGATGTTGTGTTCTAGATTGTCTGTTGTGCTTCCTCAATTGTTTCAGCCCAAAGTGCTTTTTTATCTGGTAGAGTCATTTCTCACAACATTTTGTTGGTTCAAGACTTGATGAAAAAAATATAATACTAAATCTCATCCTCCTAGATGCACTATTAAAATTGATTTAAGGAAAGCTTATGATTCAATCAGTTGGAGTTTTATTGAGTCTCTTCTGATTAAGTTAAATTTCCCTCCTTAATTCAATACCTAGACCATGAAATGTATTAATTCTCCCTCTTTCTCATTGTGTATTGGTGGAGGTTTGTTGGGTTTTTTTTCCAGGCAAGAAAGGCTTGAGGCAAGGGGATCCTATCTCTCCTCTTTTGTTTGTTCTGTCTATGGAGTATCTGTCTAGAATCCTTGATTGGTCTACAAACTCCCTTCCATTTCAATTTCATCACAGATGTAAAAGCTTGAGATTAACACATGTTATTTTTGGTGATGATTTGATGTTATTTGCTAGAGGTACTGAGCAATCTCTTGCTATTCTCTTGTCTTCTGTCGAATCCTTTGAATTATCCACTGTCTTGCTGCTAATAATGGTAAATCTACCATTTATTTTGGCAATGTTCCTATGAATATTCAGTCTTCAATTTTGGAATTTTCTTCCTTTTAAAAGGGGCTCATTCCCTTTTAAGTATTTGGGTGTCCCTCTCACATCTAAAAGGATCTATGTGTCTAACTGTGATGCTTTTTGTGAAAAATTGATACAAAGAATTATTTTATGGTTTTCAAGGAATCTCTCATATGCTGCTAGGATTGTTCTGATCAATGTTGTGTTATTGAGCTTTGCACATATATTGGTCTCAAATCTTTCTCATTCCCAAAAAAGTTTTGAGTAGGATTATCCAATTGTGTAGAGCTTTCCTTTGGTCTGGTTCCATTACTTTGTCAAAAACTCCTCTTGTCTCTTGGTCTTCGATGTGTCAACCTAAGAGTAATGGTGGTTTAGATATTACGGATATTGAGTTATGGAACCTTGCTGATGTTGGTAAGAGTGTGTGGAACATTGCTTAGAAAGCTGATATCCTCTGAGTTAGATGGGTTCACTCTGTCTATATTAAAGAGCAAAATTGGTGGATTTATCAGCCTAAAATCCATGATTGTTGGGGTTGGAAGAATGTTTGCTTTGCTAAAGAGAAAGTAGTTGGGGGTTTGTGAGCTCTGCTTGGAGATGTAATCCTTCTTATACTATTAAGAGTGCTTATCATTGGCTTAGACCCAACTCTGAGAAAGTTGATTTTAGATTTTGGGTGTGGAATAGATATAATATTCCAAAATACTCCTTCATTGCCTGGTTAGTTGCTCTTAATAAACTGAAAACTAAAGATAAGCTCTTTAGTTATGGTTGTTGCTCTGACAATCCGTGTCCTCTCTGTGGTGCTGCTGTGGAGAAGGGTAGCCATCTCTTCTTTAGTTGCAGCTTCAGTGTGATGTGCTCTAAAGACATTATGTCCTGGTTGAAGATCAAAATTTCTGTTTCTGAGGAGGTCCATTGCTCTTGGAAGAAATGGTACAGGAGAATTCCTAGCAAAATGAAGAAGAGTGTGTGTTTAACAACACTTACTGCTCTTGTTTACCACATCTAGAAAGCCAGAAATCTAGCTGTGTGAAAGTTTCAGGTGGTCAGACCTGAGCTGCTGGTGAAGAATGTTAAAACTGATGTTTTGTTAAGAGTGAAAAGCCTCATGGAAGGTTCTTCAAAGTGGTCTGTTAATGATAGATCTTGGTTCATGAGCTTATGTAATTAACTTGTTAAGTTCCTGTTCTATAGCTTGTGTGCTTGTACCTGAGTCTTGTAGCTGGGTGTTTGCTCTTCTTGAGCTTGTTATGACTGTATCAGTTTGTTTGTACCTCATGTTTGGGTTTTCTTGGTGATTAATCTAAGCTTACTTTTCACCAAAAAAAAATTAACGCGATTAAATATTATTTCGAAATTTGTGTCCATTACCATGTCATATATCAAAAATACTTCATCCGTTCACTAGTAGAAAAAATAACAATTGAACCCCCTCAATAGCACCGAGTAAACGTGAAGCCCGCATCTAGTTACTATTAGCACTGGGCATTGAACAAAACCTGCATCAACTGTTCGATTGAACCGGGCTCAATTATGGCACGCTGCTACAAACCGTTATTATACAAAGCCCAGCTCAAGTCATAAGCATGTTCCCACTTGGCCACTTGCCCCTCTCTCTCTCTCTCTCTCTCTCTCTCTCGCGTTCCTCTTTCTCCCTCATAAGAATTTTCCCCTTCTCTGATTCTTCTTCTCTGCTAATCACCAAAAGTGGCATTCTCTTTTTCACTCACTAAGGCTGGCCACTTCATTCTACTTCGCTACTCCTAATAAATCTTAATCTTTCCCAAGAACACTTGGGAAACTAATTTCTTGGGGAAAATGGAAGCACCACTGCCAAACTTGTTGGCTCACGCCCGCATCAGAATCCGTGGAGTCCTCCCTTAGTCGGCAACAAGCAAATGTTTGTCGTTCTTTGCTGCGTCCATTCAGCAACCACTACCGCAAAATCAGCGAACTACCTTCACTTGATGTGTAGGATGGGTGAACCGTTTGCGACGGTTGAATTTAGATCTTCTTTAAGGCCTCAATCCTAGGTGAGTACTACCTCTTCCTCTACTCTCTTAGGTGATTAGCGGTTAGGCTATAAAACTTTTTACAGGAGCTTCACTATTGCTCAATCGAACCTATTTCTTCTGAACTTTTGAACCCTAATTAGTGTTTCCTCCCTATTTCGATTCATGGTCTTATCCTATCATTTTCTGAAATTTTTCAGTACAGAATTACTCCAATTTTGAATTCCTACTCCTTTTAGCGGGAAAACTACGTAGTTATTGAATTTAGAAATTTTTTTGATTTAGCAGGAAAAAATGTTAGCTTTGCCAAGTTAGGAACTCCCTTTTTTGGGTGTTATTCTAGTCTATATGAGTTATCTCTCAGTGGAAGTATATCTATATTATGTTGACTCTGCTTTTCTACGACTTACGAGACTGTTGATGGGTAGCAGAAAAAAATGTTAGCTTTGCCAAGTTAGGAACTCCATGGATATTAGGAATTTAGGGTTCGAAATTTATGTGTGGGTTATGGAAAAGAGAAACGAGAAGGGAGGGAACAGGGAGGTGAAAGAGGGTTCTGGTGCATATAAATCAATTTTGTAAGCTCACTGTTTTCATTTTTCTATTTTTCTGATATAATACTCTAGGTGTTCATTGTGTAAGCTTGTTAGCTTGAATTGCATGCTTTACAATCTCACATAGAATTCTGCGATTTATTCGAGATGTTGTCACTCTTGTTTTGAAATTTTTTGGCGATTATGCTAATTGAATGGGCTCGAAACTTTTCTGTCATGGTTAAAATCAACGGATAATGATTGAGTTAGCTTTCCTCATCAATGTAATAGTTATGTTGTATTAGTTTTCTTTAGTAATGTTCCATACTTATACCATAGGTGAAAGCAGGAATGGAAAAAGAAGATAGTATTTTGAATGCGTGTGAAACCCTTTTTATTATCGTTTGAAATTCCTAGAACTCAAGCATGTTCTTTTGTTTGCAGGTGTATATATTCATTTTGCAGTTTAGCACTATTTTGACCTGAAGATATTTCACATTTTCTATAACGAATGAAGGAGAAATTTAAGGATGTTTGGACAAGAAAAGATAATTTTTTGCATGTTGCCCCATAGAAAGAACTTGTTCTTGAGTTTTTTTCGGGGGATGGAAATTTTGTGTATTGGTATTGAAGTAACTCTATCAGTTTATTTAATTGGCGATGGAAATGCTACATATTGCTGTTGTTTGTTGTACTCGTAGTTTTAGATGTGTGTGGTTACTGATGAGTGATGACTTGTTGGGTGTTGGTGCTAGGCTGCTGGTGTGTAGTACTAGCAGTAGTGGTAACTTTTTTTTTAAAAAAATGATTAACTAGTAGCAGCGGGCTTCATTTTACGCCCGCTGCAACAAGTACCATTAGCACCGGGCTTGTGATAAAAGCCCACTGCAACAAAACAAGCAATTGCAGCGGACATAGTGGGGCCCGCTGCTACTACCCTATTATTAGCATCGTACAAGTCTGTTGCTATTGTAAATAAGCAATAGAACCGCCTGCAATTGCATCGTATTGTAATACGTTGTTACAGGTCATTTTATGCCTGCTGCTACTAGTGTTTTTTCCACTAGTGGTTTGTTTTTAATTGTTACAGTTCACTTTGGGGGAGAACCAAGAAAATGTTTAAAATCAAGACAATCATTGCATTAGGAATACATAAAGAGAGAGAGAGTTGAAAAAACAATTTGTGTGGGAAAGTGGAGTGGGGTGGTTGGTTGTTTTAGGTGATATTGAATGGACTAATGGGGCCCATTTGTATGGGAAATTGGAGTGTAAAGATGTGATAGTGTACCGTATATTGAAAGAGTGTAAGTGTAACAATTAAAAAGAAACGTTCAAAAAAGAAAACTGTAATAGTTAAAAACAAACTAAGGGAGAAAACTGTAATAATTAAAAAAGAAAATTTTGTAAAATTGAAGATATTTTTTTAAAATGTTAATCATGATTTAACCGGTAAAACTATAGATTAGTAAGGTAATTAGTGATAATTTGAAGGGAGTTAGTGTAATTTAGTACTCCTTCCGTCCCATATTGCTTGATATAGTTTGACCGGCACAGAGTTTTAGGAGTGTTATTTGACTTGTTTATTTTATTGTGAGTAGTTAGTTGTTGGTTTTATTTATGTACATAAAGTACAATATGGGACAAATTTGGACCATGGGTACAAATTTGGACCATGGGTGTATTGCAAAAGTAAAATAAAAAGTTAAAATAGATGGAATGCAATATGACAAATATGGACCCATCCATAATAAAAATAAAGTTTTAGTGTAGGACCATAGTATTTTTAGAAGTGTATCAAGTAATATAGAACGGACGAATATGGAAAGTGTATCAAGTAATATGGGACGGAGGGAGTAAGGTTCTGGGCCTTACACTTAACAACGTTAAAAAATTCCGTTAACATGTGGGTATTTGAAAAAGTTAAGGAAAGGAGAGCTGGTTATTTAAACATAAATGAAAATGGGGTGGTTATTTTGAAATTGGTGTATCGTGCCGATGGTAATTTACAATTTTTCCTACAGAAAAATCTGAAAAATCAGATTTGTCTTGTAGTATATGCACTACAATGTGCCGTTGTTTCCTATGCACATCCTTTTTTCCCTTCTTATAGATTCTTTTGATTTTATCTTCTTCCCCTTCATCTTCATCCATTTCATCTTCATCCATCTTCATCATCCTTTTCATTCAACATTGTTATATCTTTTAGAAAATAATCTTTTAAAAAAACTCTACCCCTTTTTAGTCCTGCCAATTTCGATGGTAAAAAATTGTTGGAGTATATATGGTTGCAAGCTCCTCCATAGCCATATATACATATCCTCTTCTTTTTTAAAAGAAAAAAAATTCTCTTCCAATCACCTCCCCTTTTCCTATATTGTTATTCAAGGAAAAAGGTTTTAAGGGGAAAGATATCCCTTTTTTTAATCCTACCCCTTTTGACTTTCTTTGTGAAGAAAATAAAAAAAAAGTTGGTACTTTAGCCGTGACAAAAATTCTACAGTGAATGTCGAACACCGCTACTCACCACTAATATTAATTATTTTAATATCTTAAAATAATTAAAAAAAACTGAAATTAATACTCAAATTACCACCTTATCATTACTTCATTACCATCATAATTGCCCTACTACCCTTAACCCTCTCTCTGCTCTTCCGTAAAAAAAATATCTCTCTCCAAAAAGCTAAGAATTCTGGTGAACATGTTCTTCTTCGTTACTAATAAATACACTAAACATGTTCTCCAAAAAGCTCAGGGTTTTAGGAGTGTTATTTGATTTGTTTATTTTATTGTGAGTAGTTAGTTTTTAGTATTATTTAAGTCCATAACGTACAATATGGGAAAAATTTGGGCCATGAGTGTATTGCAAAAGTAAAATAAAAAGTTAAAAGAGAGAGAATGCAATATGACAAATGTGGACCCAACCCATAATAAAAAATATAGTTTTAGTGTAGGACCATGGTATTTTTAGAAGTGTATCAAGTAATATGGGACAGACGAATATGGGAAGTGTATCAAGTAATATGGGACAGAGGGAGCAAGAATTTGGGCCTTACACTTAACAACGTTAAAAAATTTCGTTAACAGATGGGTATTTAAAAAAGTTAAGGAAATGAGAGGTGGTTATTTAAACATAAATGAAAATGGCGTGGTTATTTTGAAATTGGCGTGTCGTGCAAGAGGTTATTTACAATTTTTCCTACAGATTAATCTAAAAAATCAGATTTTTCTTGTAGTGTATATGCACTACAATGTGCCGTTGTTTTCTATGCACATCCTTTTCTCCCTTCTTATCTATTCTTTTTGCTTTTATCTTCTTCGCCTTCATCTTCATCCATCGTCTTCATCCTTTTCATTCAACATTGTTATATATTTTAGAAAATAATCTTTAAAAAAAACTCTACCCCTTTTTAATCCTCCCAATTTCGGTGGTAAAAAAATTGTTGGAGTATATATGGTTGCAAGCTCCTCCATATCCATATATACGTATCCCCTTCGTTTTTTTACAGAAAAAAAATTCTCTTCCAATCACCTCCCTTTTTCCTATATTGTTGTTCAAGGAAAAAGGTTTTAAGGGGAAAGATATCCCCTTTTTTTAATCCTACCCCTTTTGATTTTCTTTGTGAAGAAAATGAAAAAAAAGTTGTTACTTTAGCCGTGACGAAAATTCTACAGTGAATGTCGAACACCTCTACTCACCACTAATATTAATTATTTTACTATATTAAAATAAAAAAATTGAAATTAATACTCAAATTATCACCTTATCCTTACTTCATTACCATCCTAATTGCCCTACTACCTTTAACCCTCTCCCTCTGCTCTTCTGTAAAAAAAACTATCTCGCTCTAAAATCCTAAGAATTCTGGCAAACATGTTCTTTTTCCTTACTACTAAATACACTAAATAGTTCTCCAACCCTTTTGAATCTTTCACGAAGATGGTACATTTAAACTCGCAGCTCGTGGGTCTTCCGGCAGGCTAGCAATCGCCCACGACATTCACCCATGTCGCTCTCAACTTTGGTTTGTGGATTTTCTTATTTAACCATCGATAAATCATACTCTTAATTCAACTCAATCCTTAAAGCACATCCTTTTGCTTTTTTACAAGAGAAATTGGATGGTATTTGTTTTGCTTTTGGAGAGAGATTGCAGAGTTTCAATGGAAGAAATATCTGATAATCTATGTAGTCATGCTCTAATGGCCTAGACATTAAACTCAAACTGTCAGGTGGTCTTTGGGCTTGCTAATTACTTTAGGATTATTAGAATTATTTCCATCTTCACAGTGAAGATGAAGTGCAGCATGGAGAAGTGCAACATCCACTATTGGAAAAAATAGTTGTTGTTGCGGGCCTCAAAGGGGTTTGTAGCTGCGTACAGGGTCGTAACGATTGAAGGCGCAACTATTGTGGAAAAACGGTAGTTGCGTACAATGATGCAACTAATATTAAAATTTAGCTGAGAGCCACAAGCTTAAGCCCGCAGCAACAAACATCAATAGCTGGGGGCTTCAGCCTATGGCCCGCAGCTAAAGTTGATGGTAGATGTGGCTTATCATCAAATTTAGTTATGGGCGATAGGCTAAGGCCTGCAACTAAGATGTTTAATTTTTGCTGCTGCAACACAGCTGCATACGAACAACACTACAACATCACTTACACCAGCAGCACTACAACATCACTTACACCAACAGCACGTCATAATACAACATATATTACTTCAAGCTCACAAACCTAGAAAGCCAACTAGTATTACTTCAAGCTTGCGTTCTCAAGTTATCTTAATACAACATATATGCAAATACCGACTTACAATATTATCAAGTTATATTACTTCAAATTGGCAACTAGTATTCATTAGATATAGTACTTATACATAATTGAAATAAGGTCCAATCAACTAGCTAATGAATAACATCCTTAGATAACTAAACTAAGTGTCCAACCAACTAGCTAATGAAATAAGGTCTTATAAATTGGACTGCCTAAAATTAAATTTAGAGTGTCCAATTTATAAACCTGTTTCAACACAATGAACAATCCAAATTCATCCACTCCCAACATCTCCATACAGCTAAGCTCAAATTCTTCAATGCAATCTGAATCCGACAATCTAACACTATTTCGGAAATGAAATTGAGCAAAAGCCAACCAATAGGTCTACCACTTGTATATGTTGAGGACCCAACCTCTTTCAAACATTTGCAATCACAATACAGGCTAACAATCTCCAACATGTACTTCATGACATAATACCCACATTCCAATCCACCAGTTTGTTGAGGACACTAAGTTCAAGCAATTACAAATATGAGGCACAAATAAGTTCTAATAAAAATGATAAAGTAAATATTGATGTACAAAAGCCTTTGAAGTGATATAGTACGTAGTAGTTAATTATTATAATAATAATGATAAAGTAAAAAAAAATTACCTCAATCAAAACACAACGATTCTCCCTATCTTTTGTCTTAGGATGCTTACCATCACTGGCCTTGTAAATTTGATATGCCCTACGTAATCACCAAAAAAACAATCAACAGATAATAATACATGAAATTAAAAATTCACGATAGTTAAAATAAAGTAAATACTTACAAATCAATGAATGCCAAAACCTTTAGCATCCGTGGATTATCCTTAGGTTTCCTTTTGGAGTTAAGTACGTACACTTGACCAGCTTGAAGTTCAATTACTAGTAGCATCCAGTGGTTCCTTGCAATTTCAAGTCAAATCGTCAAGGTTTATAAGAATAAGTATAAACAACAAGGATAGCATAATCAACGATGAGTAGTTCTTACTCTTCATGATACGACGCCAAAATAAACTTGCATTGTTTATCTTTCTTATTCTTCTCAGCGATAAAAGCTTTCGTAAAGCACGTTTTAAGCTTAGAAGGTTCATGGAATTTTGTAGCATGTATTATTTGAGGACACATGAATGAAACGATGGAGTTGTTGAAACAATTAGCAAATTCATCCATCAAAAACTTGTACTTGATAATAATTTAAATTGTTAGGGAAATGAGTAGAGGGCAAGTGGTGAGTTATGTCAAGCTACTATATCTTAACTATTTGACTACTAAATATATGTTAAGAACTTACATTTGATAAACATGGATGCATGACACATTGATACAAACCCCTTTTTGAAACTCCTCAATGTCCTCCCTACTGACGATCGACGCATCAGCCTTCTCGTAGTAGAAAAGGGGGGTTTTATTTGCAATGTAGTGGATCCATACCTATCGTCTCGTGCAGTACAAAGTAAGAGATGTAGCAACTGACACTCTTCACCAAGTTATTAAAGTGTTTTATGATCTAGTGGGAGAAAGGAGTTGACTCGGGGTGCTCCATCACAACTACCTACGGCTGATCTCGGGGTGTTTTTCCCTTTGCTTGAAGATGGTTCATTTACCTCCAAAGTCGTCTTCAATTGAAAAGGATGCTCCAATTCATTGGAATGACCCTACAAGGTAAAAACATTAAATTTTCGTCGCAAGATTAAACATTAAATTTTGTGTAGATGACTGATACATTCATGTATTAAGACCTTAGTTTTTTTAATTACCTTATCTTCTTCAAACAATACTAAATCCTTCAGCCATTGTAGGAAGTGACCTTCCGCATCGCCAACCTTAGTGGTTTCACCATCATCTGACTTTTCTGGGAGGGAAACGTCCCTGTGCTCTAGGTAGGTACATCTTGAACTTTTGGCATGGATACCGGGTCGGCGCGTCAGGATGCTGCTCACTACTACCCAATCGAATAGTACCATGCCGATAATATTTCTCAGTGCTTCTTCCACCTTAGCAGCCACTTCTTGTTCAAGTTTGTTGTCGAAATCTGCCTTGATTTCGAGGAGCTTCTGAGCAAAGTCGTCTTGTGATAGAACACTATGAGCCTCCTTGTTCTTCATTCTGCGCTTTGCTTTTCCGAACACTTGTTCTATTCTAATATTTAGACCACCAATAGCCTTCACACGCCCCCTGTGGTCTCGCTTGCCTATAGCCTTTGACAAGGCATCAAGTCCATGCTCCTCAACATAGGTGCCAGCTTCCTTTGCTTTGGCCTCAATTTCTAGATGGTTGTCCTGTTAACCAAAGGATTAAAGTATAAACATGTTTCACTTTAAGAAATAAGTTAAAACCATTGATTATCTAATTAGCGGGAACTAAGCTTATCATCAAGTTTAGTTCGTTCAAATAAATATCAGGCTATGAACAAGAATCCAACCAACTCCATTCCAAAAAGTAGCAGCATAATTCGTTCAAATCTAGCATATACTAAACATGCTCTAGCTCTAATCAGAATAGGCTGCTGACTCTGAGCTTATACAACTACATTAAAGTTGCAAAATATGACTAGGCTACTGACTCTGAGCAAATGAACTCCAAAAACTAAGGTTACTGTAGTGTTTCCAGTTGCTCTTTGCAGAATATGAAATAATTAGGAAAGCCTAAGCCTAAATCACTAATCCATTGTCAACAAAAGAAAGCTTCATATTTTAGATAGTCAAAACCATTATACTTCTATAAACCATTGCTTTCTTTTGATTGAAAGTCTAAACCATTAATTTCCCTTTTAGAATTTTTAACAACTTACAAATTTTTAACTACTTCACATGTCTCCGTGTATTTTGGATCAATACCCCAAGATCCATTTGCAAGTTTTTCTCATGCGCAAGGTTCCATGTTATTGGTCGTATCATCCTTCTATGTGGAATAGAAGTCACAAGAGAACTAGAAGACTCAGCGACGCTTGAAGGTGGAGGGGGGGAGTCTACCACTTTTGATCCACTGCTCTTCAGCTATACTGTAAGAATTTTGACCCAGATGATGTGTCTGCTTGTTTTGTTTTGCGCTCGAACTTCCTTTTTGGCTTTTGGCCTTTGGAAAACAAAAAAGTTGCATAAATCATATCGATAATATAATTATACATTACAAGTAATAATAAGAGTAAACCTATTCAAATAGTTTCACATTAAGGGGGCGTTTGGATGACAGAGGGGAAAGGGAATGGAATCAAGTAAGGGTTATGGGAGGAAAGGAGTCCAAAACCCCCACATTAAAACACATGTTTGGAAGAAAAATAAAAGAAAGGGTTTTCAAAAATCAGCAGCCACTCTAATCCTCTCCCACCATCGGCGACCAACATCCCCGCGTCGGCACCATCAGCGTCCTTCACCCCCCTCTCTAATCTACTGGCAGAATCTCTAACCACTCTAATCTTCTCCCACCATCGGCGACCAACATCCTGGCATCGGCACCATTAGCGTCCTTCAAGCGTCCTTCACACTGTCGGCATCTCTCTGGCGTGTTTCTGTCTCTTCTCGGTGCTCTCTCCAGCGTTCTCTCAGATCTAGAAAGATGCCGACGGTGGTTTACGGCACCAGTCCTAAATGTGGTTTTTTGAAAGTGGCGTAGGTATCACACCTGAAATTCAGGATCTCATATGTTGCTGCAAATGTCTTCCACTAATCCTCGGTAATCAATCCTCCGTAAGCCACCCAAGGACTTACATTTTTCTTAACCTTAACTTTCTTAACCTTTTTACTTTGTGATGGTCCTTCATCGACTTCATCAGCTTCGGATGTTTCATGTGCATGTGCATCAGCAGCATCAGATGTCTCTTGTGCATGTGAATTATCAGCAACATCATCCTTCTTCTTTAGTCAACGTCGCCTGAGCTTGGACATGAAGTCTCTAAACCGAGCACCGACTAGTTCATGAAACTTCTTTTCCTTAGTTCCATTTGGATCAGCAATGTTGAAAAGCCTCTATAAAAGAATGAAACAAAAAAAATGAAACAACTAATATGATAGCTACGATGTATATCAAGTCAATTACGACAAACAAAATCACCTTTGCCACTTCCCAATTCTTGCTCTTTTCTACTTCATCCAACTGATTATAACTCTTAATGTTAATATCCGTTCTCATAGCACATGCACCAATTTTCTTACCATATTTATGGCCCCATTTTCCATTGTAATTGTCCAATGAATCAAACACCAAAAACATAGGTTGTCCACCCCTTTTAACCCCCCTTGAAAATCCTTGCCCTTGTGATAAGAGATTTTTAGTGTGTCGTTAAGGCACTAAGAACCGCTTAGCAAACAATACGTATAATCCTAACGAACAACTACTATGAACGTAGTAACGGCAAGTCAAGGGTCGAACCACAAGGAAATAGGAATTGACTAAGGTCTACTAAGTCTAAAACTACCTAAGTGAAGGGTTTCTTAGGGGTGTAAGATTGAATAGTTACCAATTAACAACTAACTAAAGAATAACAACTAGTAATCAAGTAGAGAAGTAAATATAATAGAGAAAACACTAGAGCTTGGGTTACTCGCATGAACTCGGGCAAGAGACGACACTAGTGCAACTACGAAACTATAGAGAATAACATGCAAGATTTAGTTTCCCTCTAAAGTACTTGAGTCCTCTCTCGAATGGTCCTCAAGAGTAGTCAATTAATCAATCAACTAAATCCTCTCTCGAATGGTCTTTACCCGATTGATTAATAGATTCAATTTGCTTGGAAAACCGCTAAATAAAATCCTCTTAATTTCTACCCATTCTCTTGGTCTAGAAATTAAGTTGATCCATGGGAATGACAAAACAACAACAATCAATTAAGAGTAATTAAAATCTAAGCCCTAGCATAAACTTGATCAAGGTCTACCCTAAGGTGTCAAAACACCAAGATCAATGCATATTAGACATGAATAAAGTAATTACAAGAACATCTTAATTAGCCCTAATTCATGCTTTCACCCAAACCCTAGATAAGGAACTACTCACTAATCATGGATTCAAAGCAAAAGAGATTAAGCAAATTAAACATGATTAATAAAGCAATGAAAATAAAGAAGAGAGATTGAAAGAAAATTACTTGGATTGAAATCACAATTGAATCCTCAAGGTTGCAAAATAACAAGAACTAAGAGTTTGAGAGAGTTTAGAGAGTTTAACTAAGTAATTAGAGTCTAAGTAATGAGATAATCCTCAAACAAAACATTAAAAACTATTTATATGGTCCAATAAATGAAGACGAAAAAACGGGGCAATAGCCCGAAATCAGGTCCACACAGTCGTGTCCAAAATGGCACGGCCTTGTAGACCTGTTCTTCAAATTTTTTCAGCATCCTAAAAGTTACTGCTTCCGTGGTAATAGATCGACACGGCCGTGTCAATATATACACAGACATGTAGACCTGGTCTTCAAATTTCAGCAGATTACAGTTTGGAAACTGCTCGTGGGGAAAATAAGTGACACGGCCGTGTAGCGGACAACTCAACTTCAAACGATCATATCTCTCTCGTCTCTTATCGGAATTGGGCTTATGACCAGTCGTTGGAAGGCGATCGAAACGAGCTAACACCTCCCATTAGAATCACCTTATTCTGATTTATAGATCAAACGTTATGTCCATTTGAAGTTCAACAGTCCACAATTAGTCTTTCAATGATCATATGACTTCAAAAACCTGCTAGTTAGCCTGGAAATCATCCAAAAACAACTAAACAGATAATGAAGCGACAATAACTCAAAGGTGACAAAAACCATGCAATGCTAGGCTTAAATGCTCTAAACTACATGCAAGGACACTAAAAATGACCTACAATTAAGCACAATAAAGTGCTTATCACCTTGTTTGCGTTCGGATTTTATAGATTAAACACAAGAGAAAACAACATGCACAACTCCCTACAAGTGAAAAGATTAAACATGAATTCAATAGAAAGAAAAAAACATAAACAACATATATAGGTGAGTTTACAAAATTGGAGTTTACTGAATTGGAGTTTACAGAATCAGTAAATATAGTCGACTGATTTAAGTAGTACAACATGAGTTTACAAAATTGGCTTGTGTAAACATGATTTAAGAGTTCCGCATTTTCTGTAAACTCCCAGTTTCGTCAAGCATAATCGGCAGAGGAAGTCGGTTTCTCCATAAAATACATACACCAGACCTGCAAAGTTCCTGCAGACTCGTGCACATACCCTACACAGTCCTAATCCGAGTTTTGGAGGCTGGTTTGCTTAATGAAGTCTATGCACCAACTGGCAAGTAAAAAAAAGTAAAATAAATCAACAGAAATAACCTTTCTTGTAGTTATGGGTGCCAATGCCAACAAATCACGTTGTCCACTCCTCACCCCCTCACTATTTTGAGGTATCGTATTACTGCCCTGCAAAACCAGAACCAGAAACATTAAGTTGGCAACCAAAAACGTAACTCCTTGCTTTGATGTAGCATAGTTGTTTCTCCATGTTACTCAAAGTTATGTATCCCCTGCTCCAAGTTTCCTGCCCAAATCTAATGGAAATGCTACACTATGGTTGTGAAATTGGAGTCTGAAGTCAAAGTAAAGAAAGAATACATTGAGTCTGTTGAAAATGGCAAATCACCTTCAGAAATTAGGTCCAAAAGGAAGGTGTCAATGAACACAAAAGGTGGAGAAAGTTCAAGGAAGAATGAATGGGTGATGACAGGTGTTGAGAAGAAAAGTGGGCATGTAAATGGAGATACTGCACAGACTTTAGCTCCCTAGAGAGAAGAAAAATTGACGGTTGCTCTGACAGGAACGAAGACGGAGACTTGGTACCTCGTATTAGACAGCTCGAGATGATAGTCGCTGAACTAACACAAGTAAGATCAGACAAATTTAATTGATCATTACAACTGATACAACAAGGTAAATTAGTAAGTTATGCACTAATTAGTCAGTACAGAATCAAAGTTGTTTTACGTTAAGGTTTTGTAAATGACTTATAGTTACAATAGGGATATGATTTATTAATTACACTTGCAAAACATATGACACATATTTCCTATCACTAATATGATCTTGAATTACTACACATGTTACTTAGCAATGTTTCCTTTCTCTCAATCAATGAAGCATTTGAATTAGCTGAAGTTGCTTTGTTATACTATGCTTCGATATGGTTGATGTTTTCTCCCATTCCCCTGGCTAAGTAATGCTTGTCTTTCTGTGCAGCATTGTTGTTTCTCCATGTTACTCAATTGCAGTTTAAGAACTATGAGACCAAAATGATACCATAAACCTTTACAAGAGGGGACAACGTATGATATACTTAGCTACACCAAACCCCTGCACAAACCCCCACAACCCATGCACAGACCGCTAAACGGCCCCCACACCTGATCAATCCGTTTTAGTGGAGGACATGGTGGAGCGGGAAAAACTGTTGCTAAGGCTCTCCAAAGTGGTTTGTTTTGGCCTCACATGCAAAAGGATGCTAGGGGATTTGTCTTGAGTTGTGATAGGTGTCAACGAAGCGATGGGATCACCAAGAGGAACGAGATGCCGCAACAAAATAATCTTGAGGTTGAGCCCTTTGATGTGTGGGGAGTTGACTTCATGGGACCCTTTGTGCCATCTATGGGGAATATGTACATTCTTGTAGCGGTGGACTACGTGACCAAGTGGGTCGAAGCGATCGCTTCCCCCACCAACGATCACAAGGTTGTCATGAAGCTCTTGAAGAAGATCATTTTTCCTAGATTTGGGGTGCCTCGAGTGTTGATAAGTGATAGTGGTTCGCACTTTGCTAAGAAGCAATTGGAAGCTCTTTTGAAGAAATATAGGGTTAATCATAAGGTGGGACTTCCATACCATCCCCAGACTCAAGGCCAAGTTGAGGTCTCAAATCGAAAGGTGAAGAATGTGCTAGAGAGAGTGGTGAATAAGACTAGGAAGGATTGGTCTTTGAAGCTAGATGATACGCTTTGGGCTCTTCGGACCGCTTTCAAAACTCCTATAGGCACCACCCCCTATCGTCTTGTGTATGGGAAGGGTTGTCACTTGCCCGTTGAACTTGAACATCGGGTTTGGTGGGCAATCAAAGAGCTCAATATGGATCTTACTTTGGCGGGGGAAGCTCGAAAGGAGAAGTTGGTAGAACTAGAGGAGCTCCGCTTTGTTGCTTACGAGAGTTCGCGCTTGTACAAGGAGCGAACAAAAAAGTGGCACGACCAAAGGATACAACAACGAGAATTTCGGGTTGGGGACAAATTCTTGTTGTTTAACTCAAGGCTTAAGCTTTTTCCCAGATTGCTTAAATCAAAGTGGTCGGGGCCATTTGAAGTAGTGAAGACTACCCCCTATGGAGCATATGAGATTGTGGGGGATGAGCGGCCCTTTTTGGTTAATGGCCAACGCTTGAAGCTCTACCACGACAACCACGTCATTGGTTTCTTGGGATGCTTGATACTTGGCTCACCCGAGCACCATCATTGAGAGGTGAGTCCTCTTAGTCAAGCTAATGACTTTAAAGAAGCGCTTCTTGGGAGGCAACCCAAGTAGTTCTTTTAGGACTAGGTAGTTTGATTTTATTTTCTTTTATTTTTATTTTTATTTTTATTTTTATTTTTTTAAATTTTTCTTGTTTTAGTGTAGTTTAATTTACTGTAAAAAAAAAGAAAAAAAAAGAAAAGAAAAACAAAAAAAAAGAGTGAAAAAGTGGAGAAGTAGGTACCCCACGGTCGTGGTAAAATCGCCACGGCCGTGGTGCCTTGCAAAAGCCGAATCATCAGGTTGGCAGTTTAGATACTGATTAGGGGTAATCAAGTCACCACGACCGTGGCAATATCACCACGACCGTGGTGACCTGAAGCCGGTCCGCAAGATCTTTTTAATTGAGCAAAAGCCGAAATTCACACCACACAAATTCACTCACTTACCTCACCTTCTTCTCTCTCAACTCACTCATCCTCTCACCCATCCTCTTCAACTCATCTCCCTTTCCTCCATTAGAACACCTTCCAACCTTCCTCTTTCTTCTCAAAATTCCTTCTCTTACCACTTCCACTTAACTTACACATCTTACTTCTTCCCTTTCCTTCACAAATTTTCCATACCTTCACAAATTTTTCCAAACCCTAACCTTCAAATCAATTGGGGAAAATTTGTTGAGAGCTTCTAGCTTTGAATTGGGGACTTCAAACTCTTCAACAACATCAACACATCACTTTGGCAAGGTTCATTTGCGGGATTTACTCCCATGACTCCATTGGTATAAACCTTCCTTTCTTTTGTATTTTCTCTTGATTTCACTACTCTTGTTGATGATTGCTTGATTTTTGTTGGGTTTGTTGGTTGATATTGTGGATTTGGTTGTGGTTGACGTGTATTGAGTTGAATTTTGGTGGAATTGTTGGTGGACTTGTTGGTGATTGTTATTTTTGGGTGTCCAATTTGGGTGATTTGTAGTGTTGGCTTGTTTGTTGTTCTAGTCCTGCTCTTGTCCATATCATGGCATCCCATGGCCGTAGAAACCCTCATCGCAACACCTATACAAGTCAAAGTAAGGAATCCATCCCCTCCCCCACCTTTGAATCCCCCTCAAATTGATACAAATTGATACCTTAGGTATCAATTTCACCTCCCCCGACCACTTGCAACGCTTCATGCGGCTTAGCCGTCGTCGAATTAGACCGACCAAATTCTATGATGTAAGAGCGGCCCGAGCATTGTATGTGGAGGGGGACGTTGACCAACTTTTTCGACAAGTGGGGTGGTCTTCATGGTTAGATTTACACGCCCTCACCTACAAACGCCTTACCCTAGAATTTTTGTCCACCATTTCCGTTCGTAGAACGGAGGGGAAGAACCCTCACAGCATGACCTTCACACTTTTGGGTAGGACCGTCAGTATAAACATCGGGCACTTGAATGATGTTTTTGGGTGGCCTAGGGGGGGCAAGATTGGACCTAAGAGTGAGTGGTCCTCCAAGCATAACAGTCACCAATTTTGGCACCGCCTCACTTCCTCTCTCTCCCTTTGATCCAAACCGAGCCAAGGCTCTTCCATGGTTAGCCCCGGGTTTCGCATTTCCCACCGTGTCCGTAACCACAGCATCTTTGCTCGTGGTGACAGTTTGGGCAATGTGAGCGCCCGCGAGCTTTAATTTCTTTGGCATATGAGCGAGGGAGATACCCGACTTAACCCTGGGGCCTAGATGATGGACCATTTCGAGAACCTAGCTATGAAACCCCCCGAGGACATCACCGTGGGCGGGATGATTACACTTATTGCTATATCTCTTGGTCTTGATCTTACAGGTTTGCAGGTTGTGCCTGGAGACACCTTTCTTGACCTTCATTCCTATGCAACCATGTCGTGGATCGAGTCTAACGGTCCTGATGCCGGTTACATATGGAAGGTAAACGGCAGTCCTTATGCCCTTCTCCCTGACGTTAACAAGACCCCCATCTATTACAAGGAGAACTGGGTGTTTCCACCAGATTTTGACTGGCCACCGCCCGCAAATGCCGGAGGTGAGGAGGCGATGGAGTTGGATGAAGAGGGCGCTGTCCCTAATGCTGAGCATTCCCTGGTTGGGGGAACTTCTGGTACTATAGAGCAGCAACTGGTTGCCTTGCAGGTAGGATTTGGCGACATGAGGTTGGATTTCGCGAACCTCAGGACTAATGTGTAGCAACTTCGAGATTTTACCATTGAGCACGATCGCGACTACCAGAGCATGCAGGCGAGTTTCGACACGATGACCTCGGCTTTCCAAGGGTTTTGTGATGACTTACAAAGCTGGACTAGCCGTGGTGGTTGGTTCCCAGGTAGTTCCAGCTCCCAGCCGCCTCATGAGTGAGCTTTTCTTTCCTCCTCCTTTGCTATTATCGTATTAGCCTATTCACAGCGAGGACACTGTGTTGTTTAGCTTGGGGGAGGATGCATATTTTTGCATATCATGTTAGTGCATGTAGCTTTTAGTGCATACTTTTTATTTTATTTTTTTCATCATTGAGCATTTAGATCCATGTTAAGATTGCATTAGTTGCATTCATTCATGCATGTACGTTGCACTTAGGAATGATCTTCGATGATGATGTTAAGACACGTGTGTGCTTTTGAACATGATTTTTGATATGAAAAACCAAAAAAAGGAAATGTTTTGATAGTCTCTAGTATGCTAAGGAATTGACTGTTTGTGGAATGTTTGGTCTCCCTTTTGTGCGGTTCGACCGATTTTGGTAGCTATGCCTTGTGAGGATATGCTTTGCTTTGATTCTCCTTGAATACGCTTGACTTGTTTGCGTCTTGAATGTGATTGAGGCTTTCATGTTACTTGAGCTACATTGCCAAAGGCCACCTTCACCTACTTATCCTCCTTTGAAGCCCCTGTGAGCCTAAGCTTGTTTTATTTGTTAACCACATCTCTAGCTTATTACTTATCTCCTTACCTAGGGGATTGTGAAACTACTTAGATGGGGTGAAACATATTGATGGGTGTTAAGAGAATGACTTGGTGTAGGTGTTCTACTTTGTGTTTGGTTAGAAATCATGAGTTGTTTGAGTTCGCCTCCTTTCCATACATTGAAGTTCTCATTTTCTCCCTTCTTCTAAAATCACCACAATCCACAACAATAAAAAAAAAGAAATAAAAAAAATGAATGAAAAAGAGAAAAAAAGGATTTGTGGTGTGTTCAAAAATCGCAATAAGGGAGATTGAGGTGCTAAAATTAGAGGAGTGCTTGTGATAGGTTGTGTAGAGCGTTTAAATTTTAGTAGGGTTGGTTTTGTTCTTTTAGAAAGGTGACGAGTTGGAAGTTTCACTTTCCCCTCTTTAACACCACGATCCCAAATGCTACCACACCCTCACCTTAAGCCTACATTACAACCTTGACTAAGTCCCCTTGATTCTTGATGCAAACCTTGGTCCTTATGCGGAGAGTGAGATGATATGCAAGCTTATGGTAGGATATAGTCAACGGAATTGAGCTTTGAGCGTTCATTTGACCTATTTAAACACACGAGAGAAGTGCACATGACTAAAGTGAGAGCTACCATGTATATGACTGAGCCAAGCTTGGGGGAGAACTAGTGGTAAGATTTGGTTGCTTTTCCTTGAGCTTATAAACTTTGAGACTTGATAGCATTTGACATTTAGTACACCTATTTATTTGAAAGATTTTGAATGGTTTTTGAAAATGGCATGCGTGTTTTCCGGAGGAGTCACAACTCTATCCCACGAGCTTTAGTTTGTATTGCTTGGGGACAAGCAATTGTTTAAGTTTGGGGGAATTTGATCAGACCGTTTTAGTGCATACTTATAGCTCATTTTAAGTCTTATTGCATGTAGCTTTAGAGCATTTAGAGTTAGGATTGCATGGTTTTTCCTTACTTTGGATTTCAATTATACTTCACAAGTGTTTGGTTGTTTTTGATGTATTTCAAGAGAATTGGCATGTGTTGGAGTACTTTTGTGATCTAGGGACTTGGGGCATGTTCGAGGGTGCGTGGCTCGTACTTTGGAGAGGCTCAAGTGAGTCAACCTTGGAGGAATTGAAGGAAGAAGGCCACCACGGTCGTGGGCACCTGTAGCAAGCAAAGCAGTTTTATGAAGGCTTGAAGACTGATTCGATGAAATCAGGTCACCACGGTCTTTGGTGATTTTGCCACGGCCGTGGCTCCTGATCTTCACAGAATCAGTGGCTTGTTTGTATAGTTACTGCCTGGACGATTTTAAGGCACCACGACCGTGGCGATTTCACCACGACCGTGGTGACCCGACTTCGGGTGTTGACTCGTTTTCTCCGTCTTAGTTTAATGA
This sequence comes from Patellifolia procumbens, assembly GCA_947645195.1. Taxonomy (NCBI): domain Eukaryota; kingdom Viridiplantae; phylum Streptophyta; class Magnoliopsida; order Caryophyllales; family Amaranthaceae; genus Patellifolia; species Patellifolia procumbens. Next base: position 184,459 of record CANSGD010000619.1, on the reverse strand, counting down.
CTCTTTTAATTAGTTTTTTTAGCTTAGACTCGACATTACCTATTACACTTAGTTTCTAATTACATTCTCTTAGCCCTAAACTCTCTCTAAACACTAGTTATCTCTTTTGTTCATCTTTGCAGATCTAATTCGTTATTCAATTCAAGTAATTTTTCTTCAATCTCTTTTCTTTAATTCTATTGCTTTGTTTATCATGTTTAATTTATTGAATCTCAATTGCTTAGAATCCATGGTTAGTGAGTAGTTCATTATCTAGGGTTTAGGCGAAAGTATGAATTAAGGGCTTAGTGTGGATTATCTATGCTTTTTATGATTCGATTGATTGTTTATGCATTGAATGTGGTGGTTTGACACCCTATGATAGATCTTGATCACGTTTATGCTAGGGCACTTAGGGTTTCTATTGTTCTTAATCGAACTTTAATCCCTTTTGTCATTCCCATGTTTCGACTTGATTTCTAGACCAAGGGATTGGGGAATTAAGGGGATCCTTTAATTAGGGGTTTTCCGAACTTAATGAATTTATTAATCAACGGACCAAAGACCATACGAAAGAGGATTTGGTTGGTTGATTAATCGATTACTCTTGAGGACCATTCGAGAGAGGACTCAAGTAAATTAGAGGGGAACTTAACCTTGTATTGACTCCGTTGTGAATGACCATAGCGTCGATTATCGTTGTCTAGCCCATGTTCATACGAGTAACCCAAACTCTAGTGTTTTCCTTATTATATTAATTCTCCTATTTGATTATTAGTCGGTATTCATTAGCTAGTTAGTTAGTTGGTAACCTATTCAATCTCAAACCCAAAAACCCTTCACTTAGGTAGTTTTGGACTTAGTGGACTAAAGTCAATCCCAATTTCCTTGTGGTTCGACCCTTGACTTGCCATTACTACGTACTTAGTAGTTGCTCGTTAGGTTTATAAATTGTGTTTGCTAAGCGGTTCTTAGTGCCTTAACGACACACTAAAAACCTCTTATCAACAACCCCCCGTACCCCTGCACATAGTTATACCTTTCATAAAATAATCTTTAAAAAAAACTCTCCCGCTTTTTAATCCTACCAATTTCGATGGTAAAAAAAATGTTGGAGTATATAGGGTTGCAAGTTCCTCCATAGCCATATATACATATCCACTTTTTTTTAAAGAAAAAAAAACTTCTCTTCCAATCACCTCCCCTTTTCCTATATTGTTGTTCAAGAAAAAGGGGTTAAAGGGGAAAGATATCCCCTTTTCAATCCTACCCTTTTGATTTGCTTTGTGAAGAAAATGAAAAAAAAATTGATACTTCGCAATGACGAAAATTCTACAGTGAATGCCGAACACCGTTATTCACCAGTAATATTAATTATTTTAATATATTTAAATAAAAAACTCAAATTAATACTCAAACTACCACCTTATCCTTACTTCATTACCATCCTAATTACCCCACTACCCTTAACCCCCTCTCTCTGCTCTTCCGTAAAAAAATACTATCTCTCTCCAAAAAGCTTAGAATTCTGGCAAACATGTTCTTTTTCCTTACTACTAAATTCACTAAATCTTTGATGGAAATGGTACTTGTAAACTAGAAACATGTGGGTTTTCCGGCAGGCTAGCAATCGCCCATGACATTCACCCATCTCTTGCTTTCAACTTTGGTTTGTGGATTTGATTATTTAACCATCGATGAATAATACTCTCAATTCAACTCAGTCCTTAAATTACATTCTTTTTGCCTTTTTACAATAGAAATTGGATGGTATTTGTTTTGGTCTTGGAAAGATTTCTGATAATCTATGTGACACGGTCGTTGCACGTGCCAAATTAAATACCTAACTTAGCCTAGTATATGACAAGAAAGGGTCGATTCCACGAGGAAGCAAGGATTAGCAAGGTTTGAAAGTGATTAAGCGAGCTAAGTCTATTTTTAGTGATTTTTGAGATTAATTGATTAACTAAGAAATTAAGAACGAATTAGCTAACCGTTAAAGCAAATGATTGGGTTTAACAATAATAGGAAGACACTAGGGATAGGGGAATCACTAGTTAACCAATTGCTAACCTATTTATCAAGCCAAGGGGATTCATTAGGGTCAACTAATGGACTAAGTCACTCATATGTTTCCAAATTACTCTCTAGAGCTAATTAGGAGGACTTAATCAACCAATTTTACCTATTCTCATGGTAAAATCAATCAATCAAGTATTTGCAAAACTCATAGCGATTCGATTAAGGTCCTAGGAAGCCTAACACCTATTCTCATGGTGAAGTCAACCTATTGACTAGTCTAAGGTCCATCAAAAGTTTCATCTCTCAATCCTTCACTTTTGATCCCCTAATCAAGTTCAATTGATGATCAAGCAATTAAACAAGCAAATAAATAGGCAAGACAACCTAATTTCACCTAAATCTAACCCCCTATATTGACTTTTGAGGTCAACTCATGATCACCTAGGTCATCCCCTTCCCCTACCTAAATACTACTCTCTAGCCATGAAAAAGGTAAAATAAGAAGGTTCAAACAACATTTGTGAATCAACAATGGTAAAAATCAACATAAATGAGCTATCATCAACTAATCACTACTAATCAAAAGCTAAAACAAAATAAAGCAAGTAATAAAGCAAATAAAGAGAAGGAATAGAAGAAATACTCTAAGATAGATGAAAATCAATGCCAAAACTCATTGAAATACCTTCAAAAGCTTCAATTCACAATTCAAGATCTACTTTATCTCTCTAAACTCTACTTCTCTCTCTAAAATTCTCTCTCTAATTAAGTTAATAATGATTCAGAAATTAAAACATTCTTTTAATAATTATTACAAATGGGTATTTATACCCCAAAGTACTAAAGGCAAATCCATAAAATACAAAACCGAAACCGTCCAAAAACAAATCCGATACAAAACCGAAATCGACCGATACAAAACCGAAAGACCGATACAAATCCGAAACAGACCAAAATAGAAAATCTGGGCACGGAGCGCCCGCTCCTTGTAATGTGGAGCACCCGCTCCAAGAACGCTCCTGAGCCGCTCCAAGCTGTTGCTTCTTTTCTTCACTTTTTCTTTGACGGAGCGCCCGCTGTGCGTTTTTTGGAGTGTCCGCTCCCCTGTTTTGGAGCCTCTTCCTTTGTAAATCTAACTTTAAACACTTCAAGAAGAGGTTAGATGGGGGAGGGGGGATGCGAATGCACATGTAATGATCTATATGCAACCTAACTACATGCAAATGAAACAAAACTAAATACAAAGCATGTGACTATGAGAAAGGATGAAAAAGGGGAAGAAAAGGAAACTATATGGCCTAAAATGCATTTAAATGACCTAAAACTAAATGCAAATAAGTGAACCTAAAGTCCACTTATCAAATTTCCCCAAACTTGCCAATTGCTTGTCCTCAAGAAATTAACAATCTCAAGGAAACAAATGCATGAATTAAAACTAGAAAGGGCATCACACAATCAAGATACTCATCTTATAAGAGGTGTCAAGGCTCATGGAAATCTCGACCAACTTTCGAAGCTTTTAGCCGTCCTTCATTATCCACAAATGAGGGGTCAAAGGAGTGGTCTACGCTAGTGTACAAAGAAAATGATCGTCCTAGAGGTCCCTCAACTATCACACAAGCCCTCATTGATCCTAAGTGAAACCTTTCCCTGCAAAATGGAAAAACTCGCTCAACCTTGTACCAATTACGCCCCACAAGCTCACAAGATCCCCCAAGCTAGCCTATTTATTCACTAGTTAACTCTTTTTTCTTTTTTTTTGCAAGGGCCCTAGACTACCTCATCACGCGGTTCATCTCTCACTCGATAGTCATGAATCTGAGGCACAGTACCGAGCACTCGATGTGAGACGCGATAAGAGGGTAAGGTAGCTCATACCAAAGGCATTGGAGCATCTCTAGAGGCCGAAGCATGATTTGTTTTTATAAATATAGGCTACTAGCCTTATGGGCTCTTATGCACCACTTATTTGATCCAATGTGCCAAAGGGCTCTTTTCCTTTTCATTTTTCAAATTTGTTTTTTTTTGTTTTTTGTTTTTGTTTTGCTTCCTCTTTTTTTAAAGGCTACTAGCCTTGCATTTTATTGAGCTAGAAGGTTCTCAAGGTCACCTAAGGGCTTATCCAAGGTCAAAAGGAGAGAGTAAAGACTTTTTATAGGGAAATGGTGACACTTATTCACACTAAAGACGAGTCTCGGACAATCGAGGGGTCTATTCGTAACAACACCTAGGCATCCAAGTTTAAAGAACCCCTAATACTCCTAACGAGCACATAAGGCATTCAAGCTACTACACCTCTACTCAAATGCCAAGTTTTCAACCTCTAACCTCTAAAATCGTCATATAGAGTCATTCCTTGACTAAGTGATGCAAAATCTTTTTTTCTTTTTTTTTTTGATTTTTTGTTTCTTATTACCCTAAATGCAACCTAAAAGGAAAATAAACAAACTAAAATGCCCTCTCCCCCAAGCTTAAATGAAGTGTTGTCCTCAATGCTTCAAACAAGTCAAAAAGGCAAGGGGAAGGGGGGGAGGAAAGGAAAATAGAAAGAAAGGAAAAAGGAGGGGGGAGAGAAAAGAAATGAAAATAGAAAGAAAAAGGGAAAACCTATTTACAAAGAGGAATTGTGGTGTCTAGTAAATAACACCTCAACGATCGCAATGAATCGTCATATGCAACCGCACACAATTCCGAAAAGACCAAATAGGCAATAGCAAGAAGCCAAGCATGCACAAAGTAATACATTACTATATGCCTAAATGGGGAGAAAAGAAAAATTGTGGGGGAATGAAAACAAAAATCAAGAAAATAAGAAGAAACAAAACCAAAATGAAAAGAAGAAAAAGATAATGAAGAAAACCTATCACTACAATATACCTTTGCTCTCATGGAGTCAAGAAGAACATCCGGAGGGTTAAGAGAGATGGGACACTCCGTGAGTGGTTGTGATTTGGGAACAAAAGGAAAAGAAGGAATAAGATCTAGCCTCCTCGAAAAAGTAATGTGAGGGGTAGAATAGGAACAACTTCCACACTTAAAACCTCACTCACATCACATAATTTCTCAGCATTGGCCCTTCCACAAGCTCCCTCAACTACATGTTTCTCTTCTTGTTCATCATTGACATTTCCAACCACAAGCAAAGGCTCTTCTCTCACAAAGGAATCATAGTCTTCGAATGATTGAGGTGGGATGGAAGAAAAATGAAAATTGGAGTCAATGGGGGAAGAAGGGGTAAAAAGGGAATCAAGTGATTCACAAATGTCTTCACAATCCTCACCTTCCTCCTCATGAATTGGATTGAACCAAATTAGGTTTGACTCATCCTCATCATCACTACTCCAAAATCCATGAACATAAGGCACATGAGTCTCCCTAGATGCATTTTCGTTCTCTTCATAGGAAGAATCACCATCATCCTCAATCAAAGACCTAGATTCGTCGACATCATTTTCACCCTCTTTTTCCTTTTCATCTCTATTGGACTCTTCACGCTCATTCTCACATCCTTGAGACCGCTCTAGGGCATCTTCCTTCCACCTAGATTCAAGAGAGTCACGTCTACTCACCAACTTCTTGATTTGATCAAATAAATCACAATATTGCTCTCCTCCCTTCTCATAATCTTTGAGCTCCTCAAAACTATCCTCAATAAGATTATCATATTCCACAAGCATTTGAGGAATAAAATCATGCAATTTTGGGCTAGAATCAAGTAGAGAAGAGCTTTGGTTATCAACAAGGGGAGAAGCGTCATTGTAAATCCCAAGATTAAGCACATGACAATACATATCATCACAACTAGAAGAAGGAGGGGGAGTATCATGACTTGGCATGTGAGACATTGAATTGCTAGAAAAAGAGATTTCATTGTGATTAATGCAATCTTTAGATAAATAAGAAACATAATTCATATAATGCATTTCATCACAACTAGGAGAAAGAGGTGGAGGCATACCTTGGTCCGGTTGAACTAACCTAAGGTTTGTGCCCATGTCCCACTCATACGTTTCTTGAGCAAGCCAATTGTAATAATCCCAAGCTTCATTCAAGGAAAGAGCTTGAAATTCTCCATGATGCATATCCTCAACCACGCATCGAGTGAAATCATTCAAACCGGCATAGATTACTTCACAAACCTCCCATAGCTCACAACTATAGTTGATTGGAAGAGAATCTTCCACCCTAGTGTAATACCTCCAAAATGACTCGTTCTCGAATTGAGGAATCGAGAAACTTGACATTCTTGAAAATGTGCCCCAAGATGTAATTGCTTACAAAATCATAGCTAAGTAAAGGGTTAGCAATAACAAGAATTTCATCATTAGAGGGGGAGGGAAAAAGAAAAAGAGAAAAGAAGAATGAGGGGTGACTTAGACTCGAAAATTGACATCAAAATCAATGTAATCCATTGCTTCCCCGGCAACGACGCCAAAATTTGACACGGTCGTTGCACGTGCCAAATTAAATACCTAACTTAGCCTAGTATAGGACGAAAGGGTCGATTCCACGAGTAAGCAAGGATTAGCAAGGTTTGAAAGTGATTAAGCGAGCTAAGTCTATTTTTAGTGATTTTTGAGATTAATTGATTAACTAAGAAATTAAGAAAGAATTAGCTAACAATTAAAGCAAATGATTGGGTTTAACAATAATAGGAAGGCACTAGGGATAGGGGAATCACTAGTTAACCAATTGCTAACCTATTTCTCAAGCCAAGGGGATTCATTAGGGTCAACTAAGGGACTAAGTCACTCATATGTTTCCTAGTTACTCTCTCGAGCTAATTAGGAGGACTTAATCAATCAATTTTACCTATTCTCATGGTAAAATCAATCAATCAAGTATTTTCACAACTCATAGCAATTCGATTAAGGTCCTAGGAAGCTTAACACCTATTCTCATGGTGAAGTCAACCTATTGACTAGTCTAAGGTCCATCAAAAGTTTCATCTCTCAATCCTTCACTTTTGATCCCCTAATCAACTTCAATTGATGATCAAGCAATTAAACAAGCAAATAAATAGGCAAGATAACTTAATTTCACCTAAATCTAACCCCCTAGCTTGACTTTTGAGGTCAACTCATGATCACCTAGGTCATCCCCTTCCCCTACCTAAAAACTACTATCTAGCCATGAAAAAGGTAAAATAAGAAGGTTCAAACAACATTTGTGAATCAACAATGGTAAAAATCAACATAAATGAGCTATCATCAACTAATCACTACTAATCAAAGGCTAAAACAAAATAAAGCAAATAAAGAGAAGGAATAGAAGAAATACTCTAAGATAGATGAAAATCAATGCCAAAACTCCATTGAAATACCTTCAAAAGCTTCAATTCACAATTCAAGATCTACTTTATCTCTCTAAACTCTACTTCTCTCTCTAAAGTTCTCTCTCTAATTAAGCTAATAATGATTCAGAAATTAAAACATTCTTTTAATAATTATTACAAATGGGTATTTATACCCCAAAGTACTAAGGCAAATCCATAAAAAACAAAATCGAAACCGTCCAAAAAAAATCCGATACAAAACCGAAATCGACCGATACAAAATCGAAAGACCGATACAAAACCGAAACCGACCGAAATAGATAATCTGGGCATTGAGCACCCGCTCCTTGTAAAGTGGAGCGCCAGCTCCAGGAACGCTCCTGGGCCGCTCCAAGCTGCGGCTTCTTTTCTTCACTTTTTCTTTGACGGAGCGCCCGCTCCGCCTATTTTGGAGTGTCCGCTCCCCTGTTTTGGAGCCTCTTCCTTTGTAAATCTAACTTTAAACACTTCAAGAAGAGGTTAGATGGGGGATGGGGGATGCAAATGCACATGTAATGATCTATATGCAATCTAACTACATGCAAATTAAACAAAACTAAATGCAAAGCATGTCACTATGAGAAAGGATGAAAAAGGGGAAGAAAAGGAAACTATATGGCCTAAAATCCATCTAAATGACCTAAAACTAAATGCAAATAAGTGAACCTAAAGTCCACTTATCACTATGTAGTCATGCTCTAATGGCCTAGACATTAAACTCAAACTGTTAGATGGTCTTTGGGCTTGCTAATTATTTTGGGACTATTAAAATTATTTTCATCTTCACAATGAAGATCAAGTGCAGCGTAAGAAGTGCAACATCAGTGTGAGAAGCAATTTTTTTAATTTAAATTTGACTTGAGATAAATATTGGGGGGGCTATTATTAATAGTGGTGGTTAGCAATGTTCGACGTTCACTGTAGACTCATTGTAGCCGTGAGCTACAAAGCTACAAAGGTTGATTTTTTTATGAAAATAAACAAGGACGCATCACATGCATGTTTGGAGTTTGCATATATGTGGTGTGAAAACTCAAGAAAACAGCGGGTGGATGTTGACTTGTTCAACATAAGTCAACATACATGTTTCACACCAATTTCCAAAGTCTTGTGCCCCTTTTTTCTAAAAAAAAATTGAACTTTTATTTTATGGAGAGGAGAAGAAATATACATGAATATACATATTATTAGTTACTACAAACACAAAAATGAATAGACAACATCTAAAAATTCTATCCCCAAGGAAAACTGACAGTTTACAAAAATAATTTTTTTTAGGTAGTCTTGGTCTTTGTTCTTTTGGTTTCATTATCCCTTTATGCGGCGATGTTCATTGACACGGTAATTGCTAATAAAAAATGTAAATCATCGAAATAACAATTACGATCTACAATTTGCGAGATTCCAATGAAGAATTACGATAATTGCTAATAAAACTACCGTAAAACTTATTCCTTAGTAAAGTATTACTTTCAAATCTCTTAAGGATTCTTGAAGATCCGGTGTGCCAGTTGTTAACCGCTGGTTTCCGGCGTTATACATGGTTGTCCAAAATAATAGGGATCGAGTAAACCCCAAAAAAGATTAGCCACTAGATCAAGTGGTGAGGGTACAAGTACATAGAGTAAGAGGTCTAGAGTTCAACCCTCACTACCAACAAGTTGAAAAACCTTTCTCTAGTCTTCCCCATTTTTTTAAAAAAAGAACTTTTTTTATATAAAGAAAAATATGAAAAATCAGATGTCTTATAGTATATGTACTACATTGTGTCGTTGCTTCCTATGCACATCTTTTTCTCCCTTCTTATCTATTCTTTTCATTTCATCTTCTTCCCCTTCATCTTCATTCATTGCATCTTTATCCATTTCCTCTTCATCCTTTTCATTCAACATAGTTATACCTTTCTGGAAAATAATCACTAAAAAAAACTATACCCCTTTTAAATCCTACCAATTTCGGTGGTAAAAAAAATGTTGCCATATATACATATCCACTTTTTTTTACAGAAAAAAAAACTTCTCTTCCAATCACCTCCCCTTTTCCTATATTGTTGTTCAAGAAAAAGGGGTTAAAGGGGAAAGATATCCCTTTTTCAATCCTACCCTTTTGATTTGCTTTGTGAAGAAAATGAAAAAAAAAGTTGATACTTCGCCATGACGAAAATTCTACAGTGAATGCCGAACACCGTTATTCACCAGTAATATTTATTATTTTAATATATTTAAATAAAAACACTGAAATTAATACTCAAACTACCACCTTATCCTTACCATCCTAATTACCCTACTACCCCTCTCTTTGCTCTTCCGTAAAAAAAATACTATCTCTCTCCAAAAAGCTTAGAATTCTGGCAAACATGTTCTTTTTCCTTACTACTAAATTCACTAAATTGCTCAACAACCCTTTTGAATCTTTAATGGAAATGATACTTGTAAACTAGCAACCTGTGGGTTTTCCGTTAGGCTAGCAATTGCCCATGACATTCACCCATCTCTTGCTTTCGACTTTGGTTTGTAGATTTGCTTATTTAACCATCGATGAATAATACTCTGAATTCAACTCAGTCCTTATATCACATTCACAAGAGAAATTTGATGGTAGTTGTTTTGGTTTTGGAGAGATTTCTGATAATCTATGTAGTCATGCTTTAATGGCCTAGACATAAAACTCAAACTGTCAGATGGTCTCTAGGCTTGCTAATTACTTTGGTATTATTAAAATTATTTTCATCTTCACAGTGAAGATGAAGATGAAGTGCAGCGTGAAGAAGTGCAACATCAATGTGAGTAACAATTTTTTTTCATTAAAATTTTGACTTTTGATAAATATTAGGTGGACCCTGATTATTAATAGTGGTGGTTAACAGTGTTCGACGTTCATTGTTGACTCATTGTAGGCGTGAGCTACAAATCTACAAAGGTTAATTTGTTATTTTTTTATGAAAATAGACAAGGATGCAGCACATGCATGTCTTGGAGTTTGCATGTATGTGGTGTCAAAACTCAAGAAAATATGGGATGGATGTTGACTTGTTCAACATACATGTTTCACACGAATTTTCAATATCTTGTGCCCCTTTTTTTTGAAAAAAATGATCTTTTATTTTATGGAGAGAAGAAGAAATATTATTAGTTAATACAAACACAAAAATGAAAACACAACATCTAAAAGTTTTGTCCCCAAGGAAAACTGACAGTTTACAAACATCAATTTTTTAGGTAGTCTTGGTCTTTGATTTTTTTTCTTTTATCATCCTTTTATGCGGCGATGTTCATTGACACGGTAATTGCTAATAAAAAAATTTAAATCATAAAATTAACAATTACGAGCTACAATTTGCGAGATTCCAATGAAGAATTACGATAATTGCTACAAAACTACCTTAAAACTTATTCCCCAGTAAAATATAATTTTCAACTCTCTTAAGAATTCTTGAAGATCCGGTCTGCCGGTTGTTAACCGCTGGTTTCCGGTGTTATATATGGTTGTCGAAAATAATAGGGATCGAGTAAACCCCAAAAAAAGATTAGCCACTAGCTCAAGTGGTGAGGGCACAACTACATAGAGTAAGAGGTCTAGAGTTCAACCCTCACTACCAACAAGTTAAAAAACCTTCCTCTATTCTTCCACATTTTTTTTTTAAAAAAAGAACTTTTTTTCATATACAGACAAATCTGTAGTATATATACTACAATGTGTCGTTGTTTCCAATGCACATCCTTTTATCCCTTCTTATCCATTCTTTTGCTTTCATCTTCTTCCCCTTCATCTTCATCCATTTCATCTTCATCCATTTCCTCTTCATCCTTTTCATTCAACATAGTTATACGTTTCAGAAAATAATCTTTAAAAAAAACTCTACCCCTTTTTAATCCTAAAATTTCGGAGGTAAAAAAAATGTTGGAGTATATATGGTTTGCAAGCTCCTCCATAGCCATATATACATATCCCTTTTTTTTAAAAGAAAAAAAAATTATCTTCCAATCATCTCCCCTTTTCTTATATTATTGTTCAAGAAAAATAGGTTTAAAGGGGAAAGTTATCCATTTTTAAATCCTACCCTTTTGATTTGCTTTGTGAAAAAATGGAAAAAAAGTTGATACTTTGGCCGTGACGAAAATTCTACAGTGAATGTCGGACACCGCTATTCACCAATAATATCAATTATTTTAATATATTTAAATTAAAAAAATGGAAATTTGTACTCAAATTACCACCTTGTCCGTACTTCATTACCATCCTAATTACCCTACTACCCTTAACCCGTCTCTCTGCTCTTCTGTAAAAAAAAAAAACTATTTCTCTCCAAAAAATTTAGAATTTTAACAAACATGTTCTCTTTCCTTACTACTAAATTCACTAAATTGTTCTACACCCCTTTTGAATCTTTGATGGAAATAATTTTGTAAACTCGCTCCCGTGGGTTTTCCAGCAGGCTAGCAATCGCCCACGACATTCACCCATCTCTCGCTTTCAACTTTGGTTTGTGGATTTACTTATTTCACCATCGATAAATAATACTCTGAATTCAACTCGGTCCTTAAATCACATTCTTTTTGCTTTTTTACAAGAGAAATTGGATGGTATTTGTTTTGGTTTTGGAGAGATTTCTGATAATCTATTTAGTCATCCTCTAATGGCCTAGACATTAAACTCAAACTCAAACTTTCAGATGGTCTTTGGGATTGCTGACTACTTTGGGATTATTAAAATTATTTTCATCTTCAAAGTGCAGATGAAGTGCAGCGTGAAGAAGTGAACCATCAATGTGAGAAGCAATTTTTTTAATTAAAATTTTAACTTTTGATAAATATTGGGTGGGCCCTGATGATTAATAGGGGTGGTTAGCAGTGTTCAACGTTCACTGTAGACTCATTGTAGTCCTGAGCTACAAAGCTACAAAAGTTGATTTTTTTTTTGAAATAAACACGGATGCATCACATGCATGTCTTGGAGTTTGCATGTATGTGGTGTGAAAACTCAAGAAAATAGGGGATGGATGTTGACTTGTTCAAGATACATGTTTCACACCAATTTGCAAAGTCTTGTGCCCCTTTTTTTTAAAAAAAATTGAACTTTTATTTTATGGAGAGGAGAAGAAACATACATATATATACATATTATTAGTTTTTTTTGGTAAGTAGGTGAAGTGATATATAACAACCAAAAAACCAAGTTTTACAACCTACCAACAAGCTTGTCCGGCCAAATCTACCAACAAAACCTCAAAAACACTAATTACAACCTAACATTTTTCAAGCTTTGAATCCATTCCTCCACTGCTTGTGTAAGCTTCATTGATTCATCCCTACTAATTACCTGAAACTGTAGATCCTTCAGCACAGTGCTAATATGTCTTACTTTACCATTCCAGAGAGCATTGTTCCTTTCTTGCCACACCAAATAGACAGCAGCAGCCAAAAAAAGCTCTACATAATCTCTTCATGCACTTTGAGCCTGTGTATCTTTTCAACATCCAGAGCCATAACCTCCTGTAATCTATAGTCAGTCCACTAAGCCTCAGCCAGCTTTTCAAATGATTCAGAATCTGTGAGCTGAGAGGGCATTCAAAAAACAAATGCTGAAGTGTTTCAGGAGCCTGATCACATATAGCACAGGTGTCTATCTGACATACAAGCAATCTAACCAATCTAGCTCGAGTTTGTAACCTCTCAACCAAGCTGAGCCAGAAGATATATCTATGTTTTGGGATGATGAATGCATCCCAAACTGAGTTGAACATCCTGATCTTTGGACCATTAAGAGATAAACTCATACATTTTTGCAATGGAATAGTTTGGTTGAGTCAACCAGGCACCAATTTGAGTCATGCAACTAATCTGTTGTTTGGATTTACATATTAGTTTCCAAATCCAACTTGCACTGCTAATAGTTGTGTAGCTCTCCCAATTATCTTGCTTAATATACATTGCATGTACCCATCTCACCCATAAGTTGTCAGCCTTCTTAGCTATGTTCCACACAAGCTTACCAATAGCAGCCAAATTCCAAGCTTGTATATTCCTAATCCCCAAACCACCACATTGCTTAGGAAAAAAAGATCTCTCCCAGCTTACAAGAGATGGTCTCAATCTCTCATGAGTTCCAGCCCACAAGAAAGATCTGCAAACATAAATAATCCTATCTATCACACCCTTAGGCAGAATGAAAATTTGTGCCCAATAAGTATGGATAGAAATCAACACAACATTAATAAGTTGTAATCTCCCTGCATAGGAGATATGCCTTGAACTCCACACTCTGATTCTCAATGTCATCTTCTCAACAAGCTGATCACAATCATGAGCTTTAAGCTTAACTACACTAATAGACACTCCAAAATATCTGAAAGGCATACTACCTCTATTGAATCCAGTTGCATCAGTGACCCTAACTAAATCACTCTCCTCCATGCCAATGCTATAAATTGTATATTTGCCTTTATTAGCATTCAACCCTGTGGTACTTGTAAACAGGTTAAAACCTTGCATCATCATGAAAACAGATCTGTAATCTCCTTTACAGAACATCACTAGATCATCAGCAAAGCAAAGATGAGTAAGTTTCAGACTAGCACACATTGAATGAAACTTAAAGGCAGACTGTTTCCCAACATAGATCAAAACCCTAGTGAGGTACTAAATACATAAAACAAATAGCAAAGGTGAGATGGGATCTCCTTGCCTCGGACCTCTTTTAGAACTAAAAACACTAGTTGGACATCCATTCAGCATGATAGTAAACCTAGGGCTAGTAACACAAGTCATAATGAGCCTTCTGAATATGCTAGGAAAACCTAGTGCAACCAACATTTCATCAATGAACTCCCAGCTGACCGTGTCATAAGCCTTACGTATATCTACATATTATTAGTTACCAGAAACACAAGAATGAAAACACAACATCTAGAAATTTTGTCCCCAATGAAAACTAACAGTTTACAAACATAATTTTTTTTAGGTATTCTTGGTTGATTTTTTTGGTTTTATTGTCCCTTTATGTGGTGAGTCCATATCATAGCCGGTCCATATAGGCGGCAATTCCAGGAAATTAGCCCGTCCATGAAGGCGGCTCACATATAAAGTCTTTTGCCCTCCATGGAGGTGGCTTGACTTCTCGGCGGCGGCATAGCTGATTATGTCGTCCTGGTGGCTAGTTAATAATTTTGGCGTCTTTTACCGTTAGCCGTGGCCGCGTCTTCGTCCCTACTCCTCTTATTATTGGGTTGTTGCCGAATTTCAGTTGGTGCTTCTGACGACTTGTGTAACATCCCGACAATTCTCTCTTTATAAAACATATATTTTTCCCAACTAAGATAGAGAATTATCAAGGCGTTATCGCCGTGTGATAACGTATCGGCTTACTCAGAGTTTTGCAGTGGAAAAACATTAAATATAACTTTATTAAATACTTAAACCATAAATATTGTCAATCATAATCCAAACCTCGAAAGTAATTTAAAACCAACTTAAAGAACTTAAAATAAATAATCCATAAATTAACTTAATGAAATTAACATAAATATAAGAAGCAATAAAAGTTAGAAAGCGATCTCTCATCAATGATTCCCAAATCCCAAATGAGGAAATGTGATGCATCATATCTTCCAAACCTGTAGAGAAATACACAATTGAAGACTGCTCGCCAATAAATGGACATCACAGGATCAATAGGCACAGCCATGATCGACACACAGAAAAGCACGTAATCAGCAAAGCTGAGTACATACATAATAATATAAAAAAAGAAACGCAAACCTAACATGATACACTAAACAACAAAACATGATCAATAATAATACTCCGAAAGTTAACTCGTAAGATAAGACTTGACTTCACAAAACATACAACGTGATAATTCATTTAATAAATTGAATAGTCTATGGATCGAGTTGTCCAACCAAAACCAGCTTTCAATGCAGAACACGAATTATGTGCGCGACTCCGTAATCCCTTGACCAACGATATCGAGGAACCTTTTAAAATAAAATAGGGCACGATGATCAATCCGCCCCAAGAAAAGCCATGGGCTACCACCATGTACTCTAACTCATACTAGTCCAAAACTTCAGACATGCACAAGTCTAAAGCTAATGCTATTCTCTTTCACTTTAAGTATTAATATGTTATTTAATGTTGGACTCTAAACAGACAACAGGAGTGTTCAGAATAAACCGAAACTGCAAAATCGTACTGTCTAACCTTGTAACCGGTCTCGCGGTACAGTTAATTAACTGTACCGTTTAGACAACGCGGTTATTGTAACCGTACCGTGGTTAACGGTTATGGTTACAAAAATTCCTAAACGGTTAGCCGTTAGTTTTCTAAAAAAGTTTATTTAATATATATCTAATAAGTAATAAGTCTAATAAGCTTAATTTTTATCACAAATTAATTGTTATCAAACGGTTAGCACGGGATGATAGAGTGTGCGCAACAATAGGCCAACAACAGTAACGTGGCAGCAACACATCAGTAACAACACCAACGACAACAACACAGCAGCAACATGGCAGTAGCAGCGGCGGCAACAACACAGGGACAACAGCAGTAGCACGACAGTAGTAACAACAACTCCACAGCAACAACAACAACAACTAGGCAGCAACATCTCTTTGGCGGCAGCAGCAGCAACAACACGGCAACAGTAGTTCTTCGGCAGCAACATCAACTCGCCAACAACAACAATTTTTTTAAAGATTTTTTGAAAGAAAGATAAATTATAGGTTACATGGTTAACCGGTAACCGTACCTTAATTTACGGTTAACCGTTACGGTTAATCGCTACTTAACGGTAGGTTACGGTTACTAAAATATCGTAACCGTTATAACGGTTAACCGTCTCGTTAAGCTAAACGGGACGGTTAACCGATCGTGAACACCCCTAACAGACAACCAACACAAAACATGGATACAACAAACATTCACTTTTATCTTAGTATTAAAAAATGCGATCAAACAATTCCAATTGACCAAGAATAATTAATCCTCCAATTTATTTGTTGACTTAAATCAACAATCGAATGTCTAAAGACAATAAATATACATACCCTGCAAAGCCCTCGATCTTTGCAAAATAGTAAAATAATAATAACAATAATAGTCCAACTTACCCACAAAGCCCTTGGCATTTGAGAAGTAATAGAATATCCATTAAGGAAAACAATACCAAAAATCCAATAAACATATTTATAAATCCTCCATAAGAATTTATAAATAAACTTCCCTTCCCAAACACGCTTGAATCAAACATCCATTCAATCATGTAATAAGAAACATAGGCAATTAGCATGCTCAACAACAGGTAATTCCAATACCAAAACCACGTATGAACCAGAAAAGGGTTCCCTATACATGATATTATAAATAATCCTAATCCTTAGGACTGTTAGGACATTACGTACCTTGCGTAGACGGAATGAGAGGCTACTTTAAAACACTAGATGTCGCCTAAAGTAAATTCTCCGCCTACCCCAATAATTATACAACAATGAATTAATATCCTAATTAATTCACGGTAATATAAATTATTTTAAAACGCTTCAAAACTCATTTTAAAATACTTTAAAAACATTAAAATTTCAACCTTAGCAACCTATAATATAATACTATAAGTCTATGCTTTAAAAACCTTAAAAACTCTTACTTTCATACTTAAAACTCACTTTAAAAATAAACTAATAAATCTGAAATTATAACTCAAATTCATAATTAATAAAAGTCAGATTTTTTATTACTTAAACAATAAAGTTTTCAACTTTATTTAGAAAACATATTAAAACTCATAAAAATCACAACTTTAATATCAAAACTATAATTAAACATTAAATAGAGGATAAGGAATAAGAAATAACCAAAAGAAACCAGGAAAAAACCGAAAAAACGAAGAGAAACGAGCGAGGAGGCGCGTGTGGTTGGCGA
Source organism: Patellifolia procumbens (assembly GCA_947645195.1). NCBI lineage: Eukaryota > Viridiplantae > Streptophyta > Magnoliopsida > Caryophyllales > Amaranthaceae > Patellifolia > Patellifolia procumbens. Next base: position 167,224 of record CANSGD010000619.1, on the reverse strand, counting down.
TGGCGCGTGGCAGTCACGCGCTGCGTGGCTGCTACTGTTGCTTGCGGACGAGAGCGGGAGAGAGGGAAGAGTGAGGGTGTTGTGTGGCTGGCGGCAGCACCCAAATTGAGAAGAAGGCGAATGGTGTGGGGTGCTCGTCGGAAAGACGAGTGAGTGAGGGTGAGTGGTGGTGCTCGGCGTCGGAAACCAATGGGAAGAAAAAGAGAGAAGGGGGCGCCCGTTGAGAGAGAGAGGGAGCAAAAAGAATTAAATGTGAAAATTTTAGGGGGCGTTTGGATTGGGGGTTTTAAGAAAGGGAAAGGGAATGAGAAGCCCCAATTCCCTTTGTTGTTGTTTGTTTCACTATTTTTTCCATTCCCTTGATCCTCTTTTCTTTTTTACTAACCCCTAAACTCCTCTAACTTGATTCCCCCCCCCCCCCACTTACAAATAGGGGTATAGGAAACCCCCATTGACCACCACTACCTTGAACCCCAGCCCCACCTTGACCAACTCCGGTCACCCCTCTACCGAAAACTACCCACACTCCCTCGCCGATGACCACCATACCTCCGCCCTCGAGGACCACCACACCTTCGCCGGAAAACTCCATACCTCCTCAAAATTCATCCACCAAACCGGAAAACCACCGCCCTTCCCTCTAAACCACTCGAACCCCAACAAACAACACCGCCCTTCCCTCTAAACCACCCGAAACCCAACAAGAACCACCGCCTTTCCCTTGAAACCACCCGAAACCCAACAAACACCACCGCCCTTCCCTCTAAACCACCCGAAACAAAACAGAACACCATCGAAACCAGATCTGTGAGATGCAAAGAGGGCGGGGAAGGGGAGGGGGAGCGCGCGACGGGAAGGGGAGGGGGAGAGAGCGCGACGAGAAGGGGAGGAAGAGAGAGCGCGCGATGGTGGTGGTGTTGTGGTGTCATGGTGGTGCAATGGTGAAAAGGGAAAGAGGGGTTGAAGAAAAAAAAGAACTTACCAAACAACCTTTTACATGAAAGGGTTTTGCTTTTCATTCCTTCCTAGACCTTTCTTGATTCCATTCCCTTTCCCTTCTACGAACCAAACGCCCCCTTAGTGTTTAGGGAGGTATTTATAGGTTTGTCTAAAACCTATGGCAATTAGGTTAGGCTTAAGTTTGGGCTTTGGGTTGATCATCCAACCCTAATTAAACGGTTTGAGCTCCTCAACCCAACATTAAAAACCATTTAAACATAACCCAAAACATATAATAAAATATTCAATACTTAAAAATCCAATCCAATAAAATTAATGATTATTTAAAACGTTTTAACAATCGTTTGACTTTCAAAATAGTCAACACTTCAATAATTAAATGAAATAAATATGCAAATGATTATAAATATACTTTAAATATATTTATAAAATACATAGAATTACGGGGGATTACAGTCTACCCCTCTTAAAAGATGTTTCGTCCTGAAACTTGGCCCGAAAAACTAAATCGTTTGGAAAGAATTCCTTGCTTAAATTTTCAAAACGGAATTTGTGTCCCACATGTGCACAGTTTACCAACTCAAACTCAAATCTGTCACTCATGGACACGTTATTTTGCACCAACATGTGCAAATCGCCAAACTAAGCACAAATTGCATAAATATACCATAAAAATAGGCATAAAGCGCGAAATTCTATTGCATTCTACCCCTCTTAAAGAAAACGAGTTACACCCTCGTAACTCACCTCAACAAAGAAGTCAGGGTACTTCTTCGTCATATCATCCTTGGCTTCCCATGTTGCCTCCTCGGACTCATAGTTGGACCAAAGTAATTTCACAATACTCACATCCTTATTGCGTGTACTACACACCTTCTTGTCCAAGATCTTCACAGGTCTTTCCTCATACGTGAAGCTACTATCAATCCGGACTCTCTCGGGTTCCGAACATGATTCTCATCAGGAATATACCTCTTAAACTATGAGATATGAAACACATCATGCATCTTCTCAAATTCCATGGCAAAGCCAGTTTGTAGGCTACTTTACCAACTCTTTGCAAAATCTCATACGGACCAACATACTTGGCACTCAACTTGCCTTTCTTACCAAATCTCATAACACCTTTTGTCGGTGATACTTTTAAAAACACTTTATCACCAACGGCGAACTCATCTTCACGCCTTTTCAAATCAGCGTAACTCTTCTGCCTATCCTGGGCAGCTTGGATTCTAGCTTGAATCAACTTAACATTCTTAATGGTCTCCTCAATGAATTCAGTCCCTAGGACTATGTTCTCACTAAAATCATTCCAACAAATAGGAATTCTACACTTCCTTCCACACCAAGCTTCAAATGGAGCCATCTTGATGCTCGCATGGTAACTATTGTTGTATGAAAACTCAATCAAATTTAATTGGTCTTCCCAACCTCCTTGGAAATCAATCGCACATGCTCTCAACATGTCTTCCATGGTCTGATTGGTCCTCTCAGTCTGACCATCTGTTACAAGGTGAAAAGTAGTAGTCATCTTCAGCGTAGTTCCAAGATTCAGTTGAACTTCCTGCCAAAACTTCGAGAGAAATCTCGAATCACGATCTGAAATAATATCCTTCGGCACACCATGGAGTCTCACGACGTGCTTAACATAAGTCTTCGCAAGTTGCTTCTTCTTGCACGTCTCTTTGATCGGAATAAATACGACAGATTTAGTCAATTGATCCACGATCACCCAGATAGTATCATTGCCAGTTTTAGTCTTCAGCAATGTTGTGAAAAAATCCACAGAAATCGAATCCCTTCCATCCAGAGACTTTTAACGACTAGACCTTTCCCATAGGTCTCTTGTGATCTATCTTTACTTTCTGGCAAGTCAAACACTTGGACACGAATTCAACGACTTCTCACTTCATATTCGGCCACCAATAAATCTCCTTGAGGTATTTATACAATTTATCACCATCAGGGTGTACAGAATACGGAGTATCGTGACCTTCCTCCATAAGCTTTCTCTTAAGCTCTTCACACTTTCGTGGTATACACCACCTTCCTTTGAATCTCAAACTTTCATCCTCATGGATCTTAAAATCCACTTCTTTTCCGTGCTTCATCTTTTCTTTAATCTTGTCAAGATGCTCATCTCCAACTTGGAACTCCAAGATCTCATCGAAAATCGACGATCCTAATGACAAAGCGCTCAATCTTGAATCTATCTCTCCAGGATTCAAAATCTCAAGGCTAAGTCTTTGCATATCTCAATACAACTCTTCGGAAACTACCAACGCATTCACGCTATGGCTCGTCTTCCTACTCAAAGCATCGGCGACAACATTTGCCTTCCCTTCATGATATTGGATATCTAAGTCATAATCCTTGATCAACTCTAACCATCTCCTTTGTCTCATATTGAGATCCTTCTGAGTGAAAATTACTTCAAACTCTTATGGTCGGTGAATATCTTCATAGTCGCTCCATAGAGGTAATGTCTCCAAATCTTCAGCGCAAACACAATAGCAGCTAATTCTAAGTCATGGGTAGGGTAATTAGACTTATACGGCTTCAACTGACGCGATGCATAAGCAATCACCTTCCCATTCTGCTGTAACACACATCCCAGACCATTCTCCGAAACATCACTATACACCTCGAAGCCATCATTTCCATCGGGCAAGGTCAAAACAGGTGCAGACGTTAAACGATCCTTCAGAATTTGAAAAGCTTCCTAACACTTCTCAGTCCATTCAAACTTTGACTCCTTCTTCATCAAAGTAGTCATAGGTCTCGCTATCCTCGAGAAATCTTTCACAAACCTCCTATAATAACCAGCTAATCCCAGAAAACTTCTTATGTCAGACACATTCTTCGGTCTAGGCCACTTACTAACGGCTTGTATCTTCGCAGGATCTACATAAATTCCTTCCTCAGATACATAATGTCCCAAAAATGCTACTTTCTCCAAACGAAACTCACACTTAGAGAACTTGACAAACAATTGATTTCTCCTAAGCGTCTCCAAAACCATTCTCAAATGCTCATCATACTCTTCTTCATTCTTCGAGTAGATCAAGATATCGTCAATGAATACTACGACAAACTTGTCTAAGAACTCATGGAAAATCCTATTCATCAAGTCAATAAATATTGCAAGTGCATTGGTCAACCCAAATGACATCACAGTAAACTCATAGTGACCATATCTCGTCCTCAAAGCAGTCTTAGGTATATTCTAATCGGCTACTTTCAGTTGATGATACCCTGAACGCAAATGAATCTTCAAGAAAACACTAGCTCCATTCAACTGATCGAAAGATCATCTATCCTAGGCAAAGGATACTTGTTCTTAATAGTTACATTATTCAACTCACGATAATCAATACACAACCTCATACGACCATCCTTCTTCTTCAAAAATAAAACTGGTGCTCCCCAAGGTGACGCACTAGGTATAATGTAACCTTTCTCCAATAATTCTTGCAATTGAGTCTTCAATTCACTCATCTCAAGAGGTGTCGTTCTGTAAGGTGCTTTTGAAATAGGTGCAGTACCAGGAACTAAGTCTATGGTAAACTCAACGGCTCTCTTAGGCGGCATTCCAGATTTCTCACTTGGAAACACATCTAAGAACTCATTCACAATAGGTACATCCTTAATTCTTGACTCAACTTTCTTGCTTACATCTCGCACACTACACAAGAATAACTCACAACCTTTCCTTATCAATTTCTCCGCTTGCATGGTAGAAATGATCCCAAAACTCTTAGGTTTCCCAAAATGTCGGTACGAAATCGACTCCCCTGAAGGACTCTTCAGAACTACCTTATAAGCTTCACTATCTATCTTGGCTTTATAAGAACTTAACCAATCCATTCCTATAATAACATCTAGGTCTCCCAAGTTCAATTCTATGAGATTAGAGGGATTAGTACAACCTCCTATCTTCAAAGTTAAGTCTCTAATCATTTTAGTACACTTCACAACTTCTCCAGTAGGGATACTAATGGGAAAATCAACGACTTCAAAGTCTACTAGACCTAAAATCTTAACAATAGACGACGAAATAAAAGAATAGGCGACTCCAGAATCAAATAATGCTTTAACTACAATGGTATTGATAGAAAAAGTACCAGAAATTACATCAGCGGACTTTTCAGCTTCAGTAGGACTCATCACGAGCAGCTTCCCTGGAGCTTTACTCTGGTTGTTGTTGTTTCTTCCATCACAGGCTTAGTTCTACGACCCCGAAAGTTTCGGTCCTTGGTTGCTAGCTTGGTTAAAACCAGATCTTGTCTGACCATTGCACATTGGCATTCTGCACACGTTTCTGCTTTGTAAATCACTCGAACTCTCTATGTCCCTTCTTCTGGCAGTAATTGCACGTAACCAGATCTCCCTCACAGTCTCTACCAGGGTGGTTCTTGTTACATCTCTTACAATGGTAAGTCCTCTCAGGCTTGACCCCATCACTATACCCTTGGCCAATCCTGTTTTGAAAATTTCCATTTACGTTCTTGTTCCTCTTGTAACTACCTTGACTTCGACCAGCTTGAAAATCTTTCCTCTTGTCCTAGGGCAACATTCTTTTTGTCACGCCTAGTCTGTAACCCATAAATATGAGCAGCTCGCCCATACATAACATCTAAGGATGCAAAGGTCTCACCTCCCAATCCTAGTTGAATTTCCTCAGTCAAACCTTGCTCAAATCTCTGAGATTTCAACTCCTCAGTGACAACTACCTCAGATTCAAATCTAGACAAATCTATGAACTTGCTGTAGTACCCAGAAATAGACATACTCTCCATTCTAAGGTTAATGAACTCTTGGACCTTTTGCTTCCTCATAAAAGCAGGGTTTATATACTTCCTCCGTATCATTTTCGTTGCTACACTTTCCAAAAAAAGAAATTTCTTTTTACTCGCTAAACTTTCTTTATTTGCTTTTCCTTCTCTCTATCTCTCTCCTACCACATGGGGCCCCCTCTTTTTTCCTCTCTATCTCTCTCACATCAAAAAGATGCACTGAAAACCGGGAAAAAAATGTAGCAATTAAATTGATACGAAGGAAGTATATTTTTATTGGATTTTTGGTACCATTTTCCTTAATAAATACTTCCTCTGTTTTTAAATAAGTGCTACAGTTCACTTTAGCACGCTTGTCGAGGCACGTTTAAAATCACTTTTATCTTTAATTATGCATTTGTAAAAATTATGACAACTAGATATTAAAAATATATATATCGAGACGAATCAAACGAGATCCAACATCACTATATTTTTCATTATGCCTATATCATAAAAGCCGGTCAAATTATAATGAATGAATAGTGTTATAAGTCAAAATGTAGCACTTAAAAAGAAACGGAGGTAGTATTTTACTACTTCTTAAAAATCGAGAACTTTATGGATAAGTTGGACTATTATCGTTATTATTATTTTATAAACATATTTTCAAATTTCCTCGTTTCGGCAACCGTAATTAAAAAAAAAACGTAGGAAGTATTTGATTTATCAATTCGGGATGTCTCAGTACTGAGTGCTCACTCAGGTTGGGTGAAAAACTGATACCAGTAGGCAAGACTCAAGAGTGAAGAGTGAAGAGTGAAGAGTGAAGAGTGTGGAGTTAAAGTTGTTGGCTTGAATTCGTGAGTCTGGGGCTAAATGTTGGTGTCCATCTCTCAAATTTGCGAATTGGTAAGTCCTCCTTTGCCCAATTTATGCTATCATCCATCGACTTGAATGTCCTATAACAAGTTTGCAAATGCCCCAGTCTTGTGCTATTATTGCAAGTTTTTCTCTTTCAGATACCAACCTAGTTAATTATACGTTTGTTATGCTAAAAAATTCATGATTTTTAACTGTTTGATTTTCATGCCGCAGTTCGAGTTTTAATTGACATTGAGGTTTATCAGGAGTATATCTTGATACGATGTCGACAGATTCAGGGGAAAGAGTTGGTGATAGCAAGTGGTCGGAGGAGTATGATTGTATTCCATTACGGTTAAGATTGAAGATGTTGCATTCTGTTAATACTCAACTTCCAAATGAAAATGGGAATCTCAATGCACAGGTATTCTGCATTTAAACCTAATATGACTATGACCTTGCAAATACTTATATTTGTCTTTTTTTTTATTTATAACATTCTAGGGTCTTTTCTCGAAATTACTCCTTTGCTAATGTTGTATGGTTTTGAGTTTTGACCCACATGGTTGTATTGTTAGTAATTATTTTGTGCACCACAAAGCACTCTGCGTATTCCGTATATCCAAGAGTATATATGTGATTTTCAAAAGCATACAGGTTATTTCACTTCGTAATTGAAAAACACATATGTACTTTTGAAAACAAGAGGCTCGTTCTTTTGGACTGAAAGTGAACTGAACCGGACTGAAATGTAATGTTCTGAACTATAATGAACTTAAATTGGGAGACAAAATATGTGTAGCTGAACTGAATGAAACATAAATGAAACATAAATGAAATGTTCTGAATTGAAGTGAAATTAATGGAGGTGAACTCCACTAAACCAAAATATAAGAGTGAAATGAACTGAACCGGACTGAGTAATGAACTGAAATTGTGAGACAAAAGAAGAGGAGCTAAACTGAATGAAACTGAAATGAAATGCTCTGAAGTGAAGTGAAATTAATGAGGTGAACTCCACTGAACCGAAATGTTTTTTAATTAATCTAGTCCAAAAGAACAGACCCTTAATATACCTTGGTGTAACAGTGCTCTAAGTCGTACTCTTTCCGTTTCTTTTTGTTTTCGTTTGTCCCATTTAGTGTAGCTCCAAATGCCAAGGAAGATGATGTCATAGGCATATGGTGAGAACAACAATTAAGGAGTCCACTTATTTTAATGTAAATGTGGTGATTGAAGTAGGTAAGAGAAAATTTTTAAGGCACATATGGATAAGGCACATATGGATCAAAAAGTGATAAAGTAGAGGTAGATGCATAATATAATTTTCCCATATATGGAAAGATGAAAAAGTAAGACAAACAAAAAGAAACTAGAAAAAAACAGAAAGTAGGACAGACAAAAAGAAACGGAGGGAGTATTTCTTAGTGGCTTCCTAAAGTTGTCTTCTTATGCTTTAGGGATTCTATATTTTAGTTTCTATTTTTTTTTTCCACTAGAAATGGAAGATTAGTGCACATATGGTTGGGTTGTATTAGGTATCTGGTTCTAGTTTATCTTGACTTAAGATTTGTTTTTTTTCACTTAAAAAAATTCATAGAGGCCAATGAAGTAAGGTATGAATGAATTTTAGCTATTGGGAGTTCAAGTGAAAAGAATGGAGCCTTAGCGTCTTTGGATGCTCTTTAGGTGATGGAATTTAGGTGGCTTCTCTTGTTTTTTGGTGTGAATATGGAGAATATGGCTGTTTGCATCTCTTATGTGAAAGGTAGGACCGTTGGAGTTAATTCACCTTCCTACGGACCACTTAGAGTCAATAAGTAGATATCACGTGATAGTTGAAACTCGAGCTTGCGCCTTTTAATCAGTCCATAGCCATTGCTGATGTTAGGTTAACTTTTCCCTTATCCAGGGGCGTGGGTTGTTTGAAAACTGTATATGCAATTTTAGCTCTGATATTAGAACGTCTATTCTGTGAGAAACCCTAGGCAAATTTTGATTAGCTTTTTTTTAGTCTTGATTTCTTAGTGTGTTAATCTGCGTGCTGCTTCCTTCCCGTAGGCAATAAGTGGTTGTGTTGCTGCAAACGCTGATGAAAAGCAGCCGATACAGACTGCAAATTGTTTAAGCACAGTTACGTTCACAGAAACTACTGAACTATCAACTCATCAAGCTTCAGATTCTGGTCTGTCTTTTTTATCCTTGGATAACATTTCTTCTAGTCATTCTGTGGACTGTCTTGGAGATTCTGATCCAGGCAGAAATATTGAAAATTTGTCCATGTGCTCAAGTAAGATGCCAGCGAGAGTTAACACTGTAGAACTCAACAATCTGGTTGGTTCGTATCTGCATCAAAAAACATCAAATGCTCCTGGTAATATTTTGGCAGACCTCTTAACGAGCTCTAGGAGTGAAAATGTCCAAGCCAGTGAGATTAAGCATGAGATCTTCTATGAGTTTGATGATGCTCTTGACAATGTTGTGCTGAAAGAACGACGAAAATTGCTAGTGTCAAGGTGCTATCTCCTTTCTACTAATATCTTATGTTTCTTTTTAGAATGTTAGCTGAATTTTGACTTTTTCCGCTTGGATTTCGAAAATTCACTATGTTTAGGATCTCAGCTTGTTCTATGATCTATCACACAAAAAATCATTGTTTTTGATTATCAGGACCAGGATCCTCTATACTTAAATGTTTCCAGGATTTAAAAAAAAACCTAGATTTCTCCTATCCCGTTTCTCGTGATGCCTTCATGTAGAGGTAGTATAAATGATATACTTTACCTTCATGGTGAAGGTATGCTCATTATACTAAATTCAGTTTTTCATGACACATTAATAAAGAATTATGCTAATTTCTACTTTTAATTTGTTTTGTGTCTTTAAATAGATTGTATTCATATTTTCTCCATGTTTTTTCCATTTCTTTAAAGCCTCTGTCTCAGGGTATTTTTTGCCTTCTAAGCAAGAGGTACACCCATTTCTTGATTCATTTGTTAACATTATTATCATTGGCTTGTGATGGATCTCTCTTTACCTTTTAGGAATTGAGACTTCTCTAGCTTAGAGAAATATTAATTTAAAATCCTATGATGAAGTTCATGACACACTCCTTTGCTGAAAAGCGATGGACCTATGATTTCTCATGCAAGGCAAATGACTTTTGTGGAAGACATTGGACCATTTATTTGTTGTGTTGAGGAAACATATTTGACGAGATACTCAGCCTTTTCTTACAGCATATCTAGTTCTTTACAAAGCTAGGATTTCTATAGAAGCACCCACCTTAAGAGGAACCATAGTCTTTCAAAATCCTACTCTCCCCCTTCATACGCTCTCATAAGATATGGGACACTTACCATTAAGATGACTTACTTGAAAATAAGCAAAGGCTACTTGGATATCAAGATTCACTGGGTGTGCAAGTGATTGCAGTTGTAGCCTAATGGGCATCCGAACCATTTGTGCACATTGCTCTTGATAATAGAATGTCAAAGGGAAACGAATGTCCTCTGAATTTTCTTCAGTTGTAACATTTGTTTTGTTGATTTGCCAAGAAATGTAAACCATATTGCTTTGAAAAGTTTTATAGTTATTATGTATGATTGTGGAAGGGAACACAAGTCGAGGGCTTTGTTTATGGATGATGGTTACCAATGGAACATGTTGAAAAAGATTGAAACTGGAATTTAGTAAAATGTGCCTCATTAAAGCGATGCAAGATGGGATGCAAATTGGGATGCAACATGGAGAGTTTGCATCCCTTTTCTGTTCTTTTGTGTCCCGGATTGACAAATTAATTTTGTTGTAGGGGAAGACCATTTTGTTTCTTAACCGCCATTCTGTAAAGTTTTTTCAACTTGTTTTGCAAAAAGCGATTCGGTAAGATGTACTTTCAAATGACACCCTTTTGTACAATAGCATTATGTTACAGAATCAACTTTAATAATTCACTATTAAGATTAACACCATTTAGTGTTGTGATACTCTCTAAAATGTAGATGTAAGGAAATTTGAATTTATGTTTTGGTCATTTCATTATACAAATGGTGACAACTTTGATGTCTTCAACAAGATTATATGGGTTTAAGTATTTGAAAAGCCTCTTCTTAAAATGCTTGAAGTACAAAAATAAAGAGGAATCTTTCTAATTTTCAAGTCATGTCATGATAGAAGTGTGGCATAGCATCTGTAAGGCTTTAGTGACATTGCAATTGCTACCGTTATTACAATGGTGATTGCAACTACGAGCTTCCCTATGTGCCTTAATTAGTAATTATTCAAATCTTGGAATGTGAATGCAAAGCCATGGACTAATGGCCACAATCCAAAACGATAAAGCAAAGAGCCAAACAGCCGTTTTATGTTTAAGAGTGACAGATAACCTTTTAAGTATGATTCTCGCTTACCTAGTGGGGTTGTTACTTCCCTTTCTTTTGGCTAGAGTTGAAACCACGGTCGCATAAATCGATGACCCCCCCCCCCTTCGATTTTCAATCTAGGTCGGTTGACCTAAATCGTAGATCGATTTCGAACTATACGTTGACATTATCGATCTTTGTTTTAGAAGGGAGGAAGGGCAGATTTGAAGGCAGTCCTAAATAAATCTTACCCTAGATTTAGGTTTTTTTTATTTTGCTTGTGAGGGGATGAAGGCGACTTACTTGCTTTGCTATTCATGCGGGAGTAACCGTCCGACCAACTTCTCCGACCATGGTGTTTGAGTCTTTTTTCTTCTATAAGTCCAGAGGAAGAGGACGAACTTGGATAGCCATCTAAATAAGGAAGAGGAACTGAGCAACTCATTGTGTAGGGAGTAGGAGGAGTACTACGTTGGGGACAACTCTTTTAAAACATTTTTTGACTTTTTATAAAGTGGGCCTTGTAAGTTGTGTGAGCCTTTTAATGAGTTTCCTATTTCCTTATGCTAACTTTTATTAAACCTTTTCTTTAACCTTTCTTCTTTTTAATTTTTATCCGAATTTTTATATTACCCACTACTATTCTTAATTTTAAAAAATAATTAAATGAAAAAATCTAAAAATTATATAAAATAATAATTATTTAGATGACCCCTAGGTATTCGAATTCGATTTTCGATTTCTATATCATACAAAATCAATGATCGTCCCGATCCATGCCTAAGGTACGATTTTCGATTTCGACCTTCAATTTCGATCTCTATGATTTACGATTTATGTGACCCTGGTTGAAACCATGTCCTAGTCTCCTAGAGTTGATTTTCCCTCTCATCATCCATGCGTGCTTTCTTCCCTCTTCCCTTTCTTTTGGCTTTTGTCTATCTATGTATGTATTATTGTTTGTGCTATGCTGCTATCACGATGATTACAAGCATCACCAATGTAGTAAACCCACTTAATGTTGTTATTTTATGTATTTAGTATATATGATGGTTATCATATTTGTTTTTTGTTGTTTCTTTATGATTTGAGTATCAATGTCCAACCCCCCCCTCAAAAAAAAAAGTTGTTCTTATACTACTTTCTCCAGTTCTTTATTGTATGTTTTCCTAGATTATTTTGTAGCATTTTTAGATAAATTGTTAGGTCTTCTTCAAACAATGCCTTCATTAGTCCCATGATCCTATGATACTTCGACACCCTCATTCACCTCAAAAATTGTGTCGTGTCATATCGGACACGATATGAATGATAAAAGTTGGATACTTCGTTTTTAACTAAAAACTTGAATTTTCCCTACAAAATGTCCGAGTCTGACACTTCGACACGTCTATCCAAATAGACACTTAAACCGTGTCTAAGTACCATAGCCGTAAACAACTTTGAGGTGAGACTTTATACATTTGGACATGTCCAAATGACTTTTTACTAAGGACCATAGTGCTATTTATTTTATGCAGGAAATAAATATATGAAAAAATTGTTAAGTACCTTTTAAATAGGTGAATTTGTGAAGTAGTACCTTTTGAGATTTTTTAAAGTAGTACTTTAAGCCGTAAAAAACTCTTAATAACAGTTACTTAGTCCAATATGCTGTCCACTAATATTCCGGCTGTTGACCGTTGTTTTCCCTTGTTTTTTGGAGCGTGTATTGCAAACATATAGAAGGGAGGTGAACTTTCACTCCCAAAAACGAGGGAAAACAATGGTCAACAGCTGGAATATTGACTAAATGGCCGGAATTTTGGACTAAGGTACTGTTTTTTAGAGCTTTGTACAACTGAAGGTACTATTTCACCAAAAAAAAAAACTTTAAAGGTACTTGTTTACAAATTCACCTATTTAAAAGGTACTAGTTAACTATTTATCCTAAATATATAAATCTTTCGTGGTGGCATGTTCACTGCATCTGGACTGATTTGATTTAACTATACTACCTGTTGGAGATTCTATTTTTTCATAGATGCTGAATGCCTTTGCTTTCTTATGATCTCTCTTTTCTGATAACTCAAAAAAGAAAGAGAAATAAATAAATGAAGTTTCTACTGTAACTAGAGACCCTACCTGGTGACTCAATTGTTGCAGTATATAGGGGTTTTCTGTTCTAGCCGGGTTTAGAAGGAAATCTTTTAGCGATGGCATCCAAACTGAAAATGCAAGACAGTGACAACTAACTTGTTAAAGAGCCTGATACTGGGCTGTAGCATGATAATTAATACTTAGATGATATATCTGGCACTGACCAAAAAGCAAGATTTATTATTACTTCAAATAAACTATGCATGTTGTATGGATCAGTGTGCAATTCAAACTGATTATTTAATGAAAATAAGTTCAGATCAGCTTTGAGAAATCTTGAATGTACTATTACAACCTTCATAATCTTAAGGTCATATTAAAACTGTAATGCTTTTCTAATTTTCTTTGCTTTACATGGTTAATGAGTATACTAAGTCAATCTAAATTCTGTTTGTTTTTGACAGGAAACTTGTGCAACCATTCAGATCAAATGTAGGGGTAATTTTTCATACCTCGTATATGATTGTGTGATAGGCATTTGATTTGATTTCAGGATCTTTAGTGAATGATTTTTTTGCAAGTTTGCTAAATGGTTATAATTCCTCGTGAAGCCTTTTGGATTTTTTTTCCCAAACACTGAGAGCATCCTTAATGGGCAAAAAAATAAAAGTTCATCCTAACAACTTTACAATTTATGGCTTAATGGACAAAAAAAAAAAGTTTGAGAGAACAAAGTTCGAAACTCGAACATAACAATGTTTGTTCGAGTGTGTTCATGAGGAGAGAGGAGAAAAAGTTCAGGACACTTGGCATAATATGATTGGGCGGAAGGAATGCAATTCCGCGTGAAAGGAAGAGATTGCAGTGAAGTTGCAACTTTGCTTTTTGAACCAATATTAGCTCGCCAAGTGTAAGCTGTGAGTGGATGAAAATTATAACTTTGTAATTCTGTTTTTGTAATGGCCATAATTAACAAAATATAAATCAAAAAATTAAATATAAAACCAACTTGTATATTTTGTTGAGATCAATATATAGAGACCAATATTGATATATTTCAGACATATTATATTTCATGCATATATTTTGTGGGAGAGAGGGATGAACGTTTATTTTTAAGTTCATGGTTAAGGGATGAACAGTTTGTTGTATGAACCTTTTAGTGAGAGAAAGTGAAGAGAGATAAGGATGAACTTTTTCTTAAGTTCATGAATAATGATGCTCTGTGTGTTGTCTACTTGTCTCTGCTACATTGTGAATAATAATAAATGCAAGATTGTACTATATTTTACAAAATCTAAGGGGATGTTTGGTTGAGTTTTTTTTTAATAAAACGGAATGGAATGACATCCATTCCATTGTTGATATGAATGCAACTCCAATGAGAAGTAACATTCAAGAACACCAAAGCAAAGGATCTTAATTTTAAAGAACAAATCCGAAAATATGTTATGTGTTTATGTGTTTATGGATATGATAATTAAATCAAGCATTCCTGAAATATTTAATTAACTCTTAATCTTCCTTAAACCATTACCCAGAACTAAGTAGATCAACACCTATAATAATCACTTCGGAATATTATATGAATGGTCAAATTTAATTGAAACAACAATTAAAATCACTCGAAAATTATTAACTGAATCAAACTTACTTCTTTATTGAAAAAACAGGAGCCTATATATACTAGACTACTCCTAGTATAATCTGGAAACCAAATTCTATCTAGAAAGCATTTAAAAACTAATCCCTAGAATTTAGGAAAAGATAAAGAAAAGATAAGGAAGATAATCTAATAAGATAGGATAGGGATTTTCGGCCCTCCTTATCTTATTTACATGCCTATCTTCATCCTTATCCCCTACCTAATCTAATCTTATCTTTTAAGGATTACAACTCAACTACTACTAGAACAAGGACTCTTCATATACCGAAATTATAACCATATTTTCGGCCATATGGACACAAATTAAAACATTTATTAAATGTTTAAAATAACATGACAAAAGACTCTTAAAAGACTCCAAGTAACTAAATATGGACGCCCCATATTAGTCTTCACAACTAGGATCATAATCCTAAGCAATCATGGTCACAAAGGAAGCATTGGAATTGAGCTTGAATCCAAAGGCTTCAAGAACCAAGCAAATAGGTTCATCTCTAATGGTTAACTTTGCCTCTTGACTTGTATCAATTGTTTGGTTGGGCTTTTTTACGGTGGAATCTCATACCTTATGGACTCTATCTTCACCCCATCCCCCTAGAATCTTAATCTCCCCTCACCCCCTAAGTTTCTAACTCCATTCCACTCAAGAATCAAACCCTAATTTGTGTGCAAGAGAGGTACAAGCTAAACCCTAGACAAGGGGAGGCAGCCGGCGCCGACCACCGTTTGCCGACCGCCTACCGGCGATTAATTGCGAACCGTTCTCTTTTCGTCCCCAATATCTTCTCAGTTTCGTATTTTTGTTTGCAGAATTTATATTTCTATTTCATCTTATTTTTTCTTCCCCCAATTTCTTTTCATTTTTCAATGGCATGATAGTATGTTTGACTTGTTGTTCAATTGCAGTAACGAAAAAAATTAGGGAAAAAGCTACTTGTTCAATTGCAGTTACGAAATTGAAAAAAAAAAATCTGCAAACAAAAAAAAAACTGATATTGGTGCTGGTGGTGGTGGGCTTATTGCAACAAAGCAAGTGTGGAAAGGAAGCCATGACTCACGAGCAAAAGGAGGGAGACTTAGGGAGAGATGGGGTTTGGGTTTGGAGTTTCATTCTCTCTTTTATATTTTTTCTTTGAGATGTTTGTTTGGTTTTTAACCCTGCTATTCTAGTGAGTTTTCTAAAAACTTCTTTCATTTTATAGATTTATTTAATAAATAAGCTTGTATAATTATGTTAAAATAAAAACTGGATGTAGAATCCATTCCAAGAGAGAACCAAACAGCTGAAAAGCGGTATGGGGTTCTGGATTCATACCGCCCTGGTATGGACATCCATACCAATCCATTCCAATTCAGTGAAACAAACAGGCCCTAAAAGGCCTTTTCTTGTGGAAGTAAAATTTAAATTTTGCTCATGACAAGACAGTATATGGTGGTTTTCTAGAAGATATATCGATCTTCTAGTAATCAGCTTAATGTGATGAACCACCCATATGAAGGGCATGATAGGAATTGCACAATCAATCAGTTAGGAAGCTTGAGAGAGAAGGGAAATAAGTTAGAGGGAAAGGGGAATCGTTAGCTCTATAAGTAGATTAGAGTCTAGGGAACTAGAACTATCAAATTCATGGAAATTTGGTAAAATTGTTTGGTTGACAATGGGGGAATTGAATTCCCATGAGAATTTCTACTTATCTAATGGGGCCTAGGTAAATAACTTCCTCCATCTCGTGGGAAGTCAAACTTCCTAGGAGTTTCTAATTCCTCAATTTTACTATTTTGTTGTCAACCAAACAAGTCACCCAGTTTCCTATTCCTAGGAATTTCTATTTCCTATATTTTCTCACGCCAACCAAACAACCACTCAGTATAATTCAGGTAAAGAGAATGCACCAAAGAAATCATTTCCTACTCTCATTCCCATAAATTCCGTGGCTTCATTTCTCTATGGTTGCTGTAGATTATTCGGTTCTATTTCTAATGATCATAATCGGAATCGCTTACAGTGTATTGTTTCTGGATTCAAATTACTTTGTGTTCTCAGGAGCAGAATAATGGAGGATTGCCCAACTTATCTAACATTATGCTGCGAAGTCCAGAACATGATTCCATTCAAGACACTCTGATCGCCGAATATGTAACTGCTGAAGTAAATGGCTGTCGTGATCAAGCTTTAAAAAATGCAACTGAAGGAATACTCCACACAGATGACAGGTGTTCACCACCTTTACCCCTATCTGCTGCAGTACCAACTAAGTCCAGATCTTTACCTCTAATTGCAGAGTGTAAATCAATAGGAACACAGGACGCAGCTATGAGGGATTCTTGTGCCTTGTCGAGTTCAGTGATACCATCGCTTGCCAAAGTTAAAGATGAGCCTCTTGATATAGATGAATTCTCCGTTGAAAGAAATGATGCCATAGAAAACTCTTTTATTGGCCAAGCTCCAACTGTGAAAAGTGAGCCTGGGTATTCTGAATATCATCTGGATGAGTTAGACCACCTGCCACTCGTAAACCGACTCAAGTTGCTATCATCTGGGTTACCTAACTCGGATTTGACTGAAGATACCAAGTCTCTAAAGCAAGATGTGGCCTCAGCTTTGGATTTCGGTAATGGTGTCCTAGAATCTGTTAAACCAATTAGCATCAGTCGGCCTAGGAAGAAGAGAAGAACTGCAACGTATTATTTCCAAAATTCCTATTCTCAGTAACACAGGAACTAGCTTCCACATTGCAAAATTCTTAAACTATTTTTTTATTTTATTTTGCAGTGATTCAGTTGAAACTGCATTGGAGGAAGATGCTCCTGGTCTTTTAAAGGTTTGTAAATGCATGCGTTGAACTACTGGATATCTCTGCATTAAAGCTGCAATTCGAGTGTTGGACGAAGTTCAGAGTTAGAACAAAATTTGATATTAAATTCGAATTTCTAGGTTTTGCTTGACAGAGGAGTATCATCCGAAGAAATTAAGCTATATGGGGACGAAGATTGTGATGATGCACTTGATGATTCTTCCAGCGAAGATGGCTTTGCAGAACTCGAAGCTGTAATATCACAGGTTTGCTTCAATTACTTTTACTTTGTTGGCATCTGTGTGTTTGACTGTTTTCACTTAAAGCTATCGCATTGAGGTGCTCCTGTTGTGACTATAACAAACAAATCTAGTTGAACTTCTGATATTTATTAGAAAACTGCGCAGGAAGAAGTTCTTTTTTTTTTGCAACAGGTACTAGATCTGCCATCGCCTTACAGGAAACTGGCCCTACATTTACAGGGCTTACCATTTGACTACACTGCTACCAATTATTAATCTGGTGACACTTCATTTTTTAATGATAATCACGTGTATTAATGTAATGCTTCTTTAAGATTTAAGGAAAATACCTACATGGTTATGTTTTTATGGACTATTCAATGCTAGCTTAGATATACTTGAGACTGGAAAAGTTGGATTTGAAATGAAACTGATTTAGTAGTTCAAGGCCCATTTGGTATCCTGTTGATGATTTAGTTGTTAGTGTTTTTACTTTGGAAGTAATGTTACTCTTACAGTCTTACTAATCCTCGATGCTCTAGCTTTCACTCTCTTTCGTATTTTATCTTTTGTCATTCACTAGCCTGATAATTGTATTGGGTCTTTCAATGAGTGTGTAGTTCTAGTTTAGGTCTTGGTAATGGTCATTAATTTTTGTTATGTGGACTCTTCATTTTACCTCTATTCCCCATGTCGGATCCTTGATTCGACATGGATATAGTGACTCCAACACATTATTTTGGGCCAAAACCATGATTTTTTTTCATTAAATTGTCGATATAGATACTTGGAGACATGCAAACATAACGGCCGAGTTGTGATAGATTTTTGAGCTGTTGTTGTATGGAACGCTGATATAGAAAGGCGCGGTAAAAATCACATCCTTCTCACCTCATCATCTGTGACTCGAGAATGTTTATTTCCCTCGTTTGGTCTGCCTTTTCTTGTCGAAATTGACCAAAATATTTTGCTAAGAATTATGTGGTTAGTTAATTATTTTTTTAGATAATTATTCTTTCATGAAATGAA
Organism: Patellifolia procumbens; assembly: GCA_947645195.1. Classification (NCBI taxonomy): domain Eukaryota; kingdom Viridiplantae; phylum Streptophyta; class Magnoliopsida; order Caryophyllales; family Amaranthaceae; genus Patellifolia; species Patellifolia procumbens. The sequence goes on along the minus strand of CANSGD010000619.1, from coordinate 148,453 downwards.
AAAACCACTCAAATAATGATAGGTTTGGTCATATTGTATTAAAAGGATACTTCTTATCTGAAAATTGCAATTGAGGGTAAAAATCTATTAGTGTAAAATTTCAAATTAATTCACCGGTTAGAAGCCGCTTGAGTGAAAATGCTAATGGGACGCTGTCCGCGTTATTTCCTTGCTTGGACATGTACTTGTGTACAACATGCGTACCCGAGTCCGAGTAGCATAGTTACTCTATTTGTTGGTGGTGGCTATGGTCCATTTGGTGCTTGTTGTTCCAGTATGAAATAGTACCTGGACGCACTACATGAGACCTTGGCAGTGTGAGTCGCTAATCTGGAAAGAGATATGACTTGGACTTGGACACCCTTGTCTTCTGAGTTCTGACATATTGAAAAACCCGGGCGTTTTTCTAAGCAATCAAAGCCAATAAGGGGCTTAGTGGTGGTGGTAGAGATCTAATGAGAGAATAATATGATAAAGTTAGGGTTTTCATTCAAGGGTCATATGAGGAGTGGTAAGAAAAGTCACTTAACAATACTTGGACTACTAAGTCCTTTCCTTCTCTAGGTAATCTCTCTTTTTTCTTTTCGTGTTACTAACTTTCTATTTTTACCTCGTACATAAATTTCAAAATACATGGATGCATGTTAGTAATATAAAGGAAAATTTGTGAAAACCCCCGTAACTTTCACTTTTTTGTGAACAACCCCGGATAACTTTTTTTGTTGTTGTTAATAACACTCATAACTTTGTTAAAATATTGGTTGCACCCCCAAATCATACTCATAGCTTTCACTTTAAGGTCAAAATGTAATACCAATTTATTAAATATATCACCTTACGTATTTTATATACTATCTTACCTTGAAAATATATTAAATATACTACCTTATTCATTAAATATACTATCTTATGAATTAATTATAGTACCTTAATTTTTACATGTATCACTTTGCTTATTTATTATAAAATTCATAAATATACTACCTTATTCATTAAATATTTTACCTTCAGTGAAAGTTATGGATGTAATTTGGGGGTGCATCCAATAGTTTAGCAAAATTAATGGGTGTTATTCACAATAAAAAAAGTTGTTGGGGTTCAAAGAAAATGGAAGTTACGAGGGTCTTTCACAAGTTACCCTTATATGAATGTATAACCCATAACCCTTTATTTTCAAAAAATATTACATTAATGTGTAATTATGGAATGTTTTAGGAGAAAGTGATATGAATAATCCCCTCCTCCTCAAAACAATTCCAACTTTGACTAGGAATGATCCCAACATTTGCCTGTATTCTAAAATTCATCCCAACTTTTCATCATCTAGGCATAATCCCAAGTTCATGTGTACCTTCTCAACATAATCCGAATTTTAATTTTATTTGTTTTTGTTGAGCCGTTTTTGGTGTGTTATGCAAAGGAAAAACACCACTTTAAATTATATAGAGAAGGCACCCCGAAAATTTGGGATTATTCCTACATGATAGAAAGTTTGGGTTATTTTGAGAAGATCATTGATAGTTTGGATAATTCATGTTAATTTTTTTCAATATACTCCCTCCGTCCCCCAAAGGATTTCCCATTTCCTTTGGGCACAAAGTTTAAGGAGTGATGTTGATGTAGGGCCTAGTTTTCATTTTAAAATGGAAAAGTAAGGTAGTGGATATTTTTTAAAATTGTTTATAAAGAGAGAGTGTGGGGTCAAATACTTTTTGTAAGGAAAATTATATTATAGTACGTGGATCATATCCAAATAAGGAAATGAGAAATGTCATTGGGACAAACATAAATGGAAAAATGGGAAATCCCTTGGGGGACGGAGGGAGTATTATCGTTTTTGAAACTTGTGGAGACTGAGGATCAGATCTCAGTTATGCACCCTATATTTTCCTAAATTTCTCGCCTTTGGGTTTGAGTAGCATGCTCGTCATTGTTAAAACTTGCATAGCTTGCTACTGCTCGGATTATTTGTGCATTCTGTTCTAATGAGGCCAGCTTGAGTTGGTTTGTTTTACCTGCCTTTTATCAATATTCAGTTTTTATATAGCAAGATTAACTCGTGCCTTTTCCATTGATCTGTTTTAGAGCATTGACTGAAAAAGGTGTACGCACGAGTTTCACCGTTGAGAAAATGCTATAAACTCACGTGAGAACAAGTAAGTTGAACTAATCATAAGGAAATAGATCAACCAAGATAGCTATTGCATTATCAGATACAACATTAATACATTCGAGGGGAATGAGGAAACTCTCCCAAAGAAGAAAACTCTCCTCAGTTTCCAAATACTTCCCTCTCCTTTCCTTCTGTTATTTGTACCATTTTTTTTGGCAAACATGAAATATATTACCAAAAGAAGCTCATAACAGTAAACACATTTATAACCTAGCATTAGAAATTACAAAGGAGGGATCAAAGGTCAGAAGCCCCACCTTCTAGGAAGGGTGAACAAAAGGCCTCATCATATGCAAACCACAATAACTCTTAATGTTTCGTCAGCTCTACCAGCAAGGCAGCATCTCTAAAGATAATATCTGGATTATATGCATTACTAGTTTGACCATCAAAATCTCTACTATTCCTCTGCCTTCATAAACAGTTGAGGGCTTCACAGAGCATTATACCATGAGCTTTTGCTTAGCAAATTTCTTCCTGCAAGCTTTAACAGCAATCAGAATCTCAGCATCAAAGGTATTAGGCTGGTACACGATCTCCAACTTATGCAGCAGTATGGACCAAACTCCTCTTGGAAACTATACCTGAAAAAAGTGTTCAACACACATTTCGGCTCTTGATTGCACAGACAACAGATAGGAATACGATAGATGCGCCATAGATCAGCCTATCTGTGGTGGCAAGTGTATTCGGCATGGCTAACCAATACTAGCTGGAGAAGCTAGGCTATTACACATAACTTTCCTCCATTCCACCTTTAGATGCTGGCCCTGGATACATTTATAAGTTTTCTGAATAGAAACTTATCGTTATGGCAGATAGTATTTCAGCTTCGATGAGCACGCCTCTCTATCAGCAAAGATTTTAGAACTAGCTAAGGAAAGGACTTTTTAATTGGCACCAGCAGTCTTTCCTCTTAATGTAGTAGCTGTGGTTCCATTTAACCCATAGCTTGTCTGTCTTATGAGTAAGAGCCCAAAATAGCTTAGAGACAGCAACAACATTCCAGCATTCAAAGTTTTTCACATGAAGGCCACCAGCACTTCGAGGGAAGCACACTTGCTCCCAGGCTACAGGAGCTTTCCTAGATCTCCTTGATTTCCACTCCACTAACTAATTATGTTCTCCTTTTTATATATTCTCTTCATTACAAAGATGATCATCCCCCTTTCCTTAATACGTATTAACTGACCACATTACCCTTCTTATCTCTTCGTGTATATGTGAATTGAATAGTAGGTCTAATTGACTTTGTTGCATTGCCCCCCCACCCAAACTGCCACGCTGTTCTAAGGGGAAAGAGGGGAACGAAGTTAGCAGGGTGTTGTAATCTTCCGGTATTCTTCCCAAGTGGCATCAAAGTCTGTCAAGTTCCTCAACTTGATGAGAACTTTCACAGTAGGTGGGTGCCCCTGTGAAGAGTTGCAGATGCCTAAGACTGCTTCTGGCTCACCCTTCCAAAACCAGCTTTTGCTGTAAGGTGTGGTGGAATATTGGAGGACACTGGAGCCCCTCCAACTGCAGCTTTCATTTGGAGATGTGAATAACAGGGTAAATTTTGGCTGATTTTGGCAGTTGCAGTTTGTTTACCACCTTTCCCACCTTTCGGATGACTTTAAAGGGCTCATAGTACCTAGGAGAGAGCTTGTCATTGCTACCTGTATGTTTGTAGCTCTATATACACCATATCCCCTGTCTCAAATTCCAAACCCTTCTGTATAATTCTTCTCGGCCTTCCATCCTTTGCTGTGCTTTAGCTAGATGAGCCTTTAGGTCATCTACACTTACATCTCTCGCCAACCAGGACTCCTCTAAGGAGTCTAAAGCTGGGCTACGTTTTTCATACTTCAGTTTATACAAAGCCTTTTGTGGGGGTGTGGCGGTGTGCACAGAAGTACTCTAGGAGTTTCCTTCAGTGGAGCCAAGCAGCCCAAGACTTAGGCTTGCCTTTATGAAGCATCTGAGGTAGCCACAGGAAGGTCTCCAACAGAGGTGGGTCGCCAAGCATTTGTTGACTACCTCTGTTTTTCCATCAAACGGTAAGTTGTGCTTCTGTGTAGTAAAGAACCATGGAGTTTGAAGAGCTCCTTAAAAAGACTCATGAAAACCTGTTTATCTGTTTCTATTTATTTATTTATTTTGTATTTTTTTTGAAAAGGAAAGGAAACTAGGTAAACATCACCTAACACATCCAAACAGATGGATACAGTAAATCATGAAAGAACATAATAGAAGAAAAAGGAGCACAAAGAAGCCCGAGTAGTAGTTCCGCCACGGCCACACGCCATCACTGCATGTCCAACCGAAGACAGCTTCTTGTACCCCTTCACGGGGGGGGGGGGACAAAAACCACCTGTAATGATTAGCTCCCAAGACTTCCAAGGCTCAATTGATGAGGAGACTGAAGGCCAGTCCAACCCATTGAAGGAGAGAACTAGACACCATCAAGCGGAAGCCCCAAACGCGATTAGAGAGAGGCAAAAGGAAACCTATCGCAAAGGAGAGGCTCACCACCAAGGTAAACTGACGAGCAGACACGAGCCAAGGAGATCACGCACAAACCGGAACACCAACAAAGCGAAAGAGTGCTATCTGTTACGATGGTTTAGGGGTAACCATGTAATATCACGACCTCCTTCACAAAGACTTACGCCACAGATTGTGCTGTTATTGTAAACGGGTGTTATGAAGTGCCATATTTGGTGCGTCTGTCCAACATTACCGACACTGTATCCAAGCTTTTTAGGTAACCCTCCACAAAGTCTGTGGAGATATCTTCCCATACCTGAGATTTTATGGGCAGTGGTTGAGGAAGGCCTATTGGGTTGAGGGTGAGGTGCTTCTGTTAGTGAGAGACTATACAAGCTTGAATGTTGGTTGAAGCATCCCCACTGCTGAGCTAGTCTAAGGTAGGTCTTGAAAACTCCAGCATACCCGTCCCCCGAACAGCAGGATACTCTGGTAGCAATAGGAAAAGGAGAGGGGGGGGGAGTGATTTCCTTGGAATCACCAACCTAATTTTGTATCTGTATTCCATCTTGTTCCATGTTCTAGGGAGTAGCCTTTAGGAACTGGCCTGCCTGCTTTAGTTTGAGCTAGGCTTCAATAACCGCTCTGAGTTAGGCTACAAATAGATCCTTGTTGATGTCACCCTGGTGGGCCTCCCAAGTCACCTCACAGGGCTCAGCTCTACAGACCCAACAACCTCTCTTGAATAATCTTGATAGGCATCTGCTGCCATCCTAATGTCAAAATTGAACCCTGTCACTTTGCTCACCCATTTCTGATATGCTGATCCTGCTTCCCTACTTCTCTCTGCTCCATAAAGAATCTCAAATGTTGCTGAACAATTCTGACTTGGAACTTTCTGCCAAGTACATAGTGTCTATTTTTGTATAGCCGTAAGCTTAGTTTTGAAAGCACGCCCAAGGCGCGTCTAGGTGTTAGGTGAGGGGAGGCGCGTGTCAAAACGCCTCTGTCCGGCCAGGCAAGATGTTTTACATCAAGCGACGTGACATGAGGCGCATGCCTCCCGCCGCCTTTTGAGAGGCGCAAGGTGCATTGTGTGGAGGCTTCTTGTGGAGCTGCACATTTAATTAGATCTGAGTTGAAATTTAAAAAAAGAAAAAGGACTTTTTCTTCAAACCTTACCTAGGCTTTAGAACTCAAATTTAAGTAACACCTCTTTTAATTTCACTATGTTGCTTTGAATTGAACCGTAAATAAAAAACCCTTGTTTTGAAGAAACCCTATTTCTATCTGTATAAGACTTCTACTCTAACTCAACTACTAGAAAGCTCCTAAAGTATTTACTACTTAAAACAAGAATTACCTATCAGTAGGATAGTAAAAACTCGACTTTCAAACAAAAACCTAATGCAACTAGGACACAGTGTAGAAGCATAAATGCTTATGCATCAAAATCCATGAATTTAGAAATTACGTCAGCTTTTAATGATCTTTAATCTGCATCTTAGTGATGTCAGGGTGTCAATCCGATACTGCTGCAATCCCAAATTCCTGCTGACTAGTTAATAGAAACATGACTGCAGGATTAGCAAACTCTAGAGAGTCAAGTCTGCTGACCAGTTATCTGCTGTGACTATTGCAAAATCTAAACGCGAAATAGTAAGATAGAAGGCTAGGGATTTGTTGAAGTTGAGAGTTAGTTATATTTGTTGCCTTGGCATGTTACAAGAAAATTACTTTGGAATTTTGTACGATGGAACACCAGGAATTTGAGCATATAATAAATGCATTATGCATGGGCTTCAAACAATTTGATCCCCATTCATCTAGTACATTCTGAAAACTTATCTCCACTTCTAGAAAATACTTCATTGAATAATTTTCGTTAAATTTTCTGGGATTGGTTGGCTTCAGTGTCTATGCTTGAAGATTCTTTAGTGTACCTGTGCTGGACCCTGGGCATGGGTATGGACACGACACTTTATTCGGATCAGCAACATGAAAATTTCTGATAAAATGACTCGTAGCTTTACTTGAGTCTGAATGTTTAACTGACATGAGCATCTTTGGTTGAACTTTTCTAGATAATTAAATTGTGTTGCTGTTTTGTGTTTTTGATGCAGCTGTTTTCACAACGTCAAACTTTTCTTAAGTTTCCTCTTTTACGCACAAAGGGAGTGAAAATTAGTTACTGCTTGTCTTGTCTCCTTTCACTTGTGGAGCAGGTAAGTTTCTAAAGTTCTGTGGCTTGGTAACAACTTATTTTCTACAAATTAAGTCTTGATTTTTTGGTTTAAAAATTGAATTGAGCTGATACCTGTTGCTAACAACCTGTCTGTTACTGGTCTTTTTGTTGCCGAGTTGCATTACAGACAAGATACATGCAAAATAGGAAGTGGCCTGTTGAATGGGGTTGGTGTAGAGACCTTCAGTCTTTCATATTTGTCTTCCAAAGACATAACAGGTGCAAACTGATACTGGTTAATTTTTTTTAAATCTTGTGCTCAATCCTTTTTTTTAGAATAACTTGTTGAATGCAGAATTGTACTGGAACGTCCTGAATATGGCTATGCGACGTATTTCTTTGAGCTTCTGAACTCTGTTCCTGTGGCCTGGCAGATTAAACGTCTAGTGACTGCTATGAAGCTTACAAGTTGTGGCCGGATCACCGTTATAGAGAATAAACCTCTCGTGGTAATCTATTTTGATTGATTACTTGACATTCCTTAGAATATGGTCATGCAGATATCTCTGCGGAAACGAAAGGTTCATCTCCACTTGAATAATGTTAAACAGGGAAAATATATATTTTCATTACTGAGAATTCAAAGGTGCTTAGTAAATGGCTTTTCAGTGTCTTATTCATTGTTTTTTTTTTAATATGTCAAACAATCAAAAATATTTTGGTAAATGGCAGCTGCTTTTACTAGCTTTTTGTATTTGACTTTTGGGTTTTGCTTCCACTTTGCACTAAATACATAAACACCTTTTAAAGAAAACAATAGCCAAACAACTGTTCAAACAAGTAACCACCAGAGATAAAACAACACCCCCTTTAAGATAGGAACAACTTTTGGGACATGTATTGAATACCATATAATGGGTAATGAATAAGTAGTGCCACCAAGGGGCTCGAGTAAATCTCCATTTTTTAAATGATTGAATGGTGTGTGCATCCTCTTGCATTGTTCATGTGGTGTGTAACATGGGTTTTCGTAGTACATTGGAAGTATTCTTACCTTCTTAATGAAGATGCTTGTTTCCCAACATTCATAATGTTGAGAGGGCCCTTTTTAGCTTTTTCCTTCTTTATATGGAGTCCATTGTCTTGGATTCCCTTGGGATGGTGTTTCATCCATAATTTGCAACTTGGACTTCCTTTAGTAAACAGAGTTGCCTTGGGGGAGTGAGGAATTATCTCCCTTTATGTAGGTGTACCGCGTATGACACATATATGGACTTGCCTTTCCTATATTCCTTAATACTTCATTCGCTTTTAAGCTTTTTGAAGGTGGAGCATACTCACACAAAAGCTTAACAGAATCCTTTTATGGTCTTGAGTGAGGGAGTTTAGGAAGGATTACCTTGTGAGTTAAAGAGTGTGTCTACTAGCCTAAGGGATGGGTAGACTTGGGTTTTGATGCTTATGTATGGTGTTTTTGGCAGTTGCTCTTTTTCTATGTCATAATGTGAGTGGGAGCACATGCAAGAGGAATGGTTGGGCTGAACTAGACTTGTGTTTTGTATTAAGTTTGAAGTGTGTCTAGTAGCCTAAGGGATGTGTTGGCTTGATTTTTTTTTTGGTAATATAGTGCTTATGTTGGGGTGTTTTTGGTAGGTGTCTGGGCAGCACATGCGGTCCTTAGCTGAATGGTCGGGATGAACTAAACTCATGCTCCCTACTAACTCTAATTTGGAAGATGAGATATGATAAATAAATTGGATGTGGCCCGACTTTAGTCCTAAAATCATGTCCAAAACTAGAAAAATCAAAGTGGGCATTATGATCCCTAAGTGGCTTTTTCAAGAGTTCGACTTTATTCTAAACACACCATTTGGGGATGTCTACAACCGGACCTATTTAGGATTGATCTGATCGAGCCAACGGGTCGGGCCTCTGATGCTGAAACCTATTAGTTTCCTTTTTGCACACCTTTGTGACTTGTACTTTCATCTTCTCACTCTTCAAGGCAATGAGGTGTAAGCATCGAATATAAACTACATTATGTAACGACCGTTATGCGATGGTCCATGAAGTGGTTATGTGACTTGCCACTTTAGGACATTTTAATTGGCCAAAAAACATAAAGACCAAACCATGCATTAAAAATTAACTATATACACACACCACTGCAAGAAAAATAATACCAGATGGGCTTTCAAGCTAAATAATGCATATGAGTAAGTATTACTTCCTCCGTTTCTAAATAAGTGACACATGCCATGTTTTCACGTTTGCCAATGCATTATTTTAAACATTAATATCTACAATTATCAATAAGCAACAATTATAAAAAGTTGATATTAAAAAAGTTCACATTGAGGCGAATCTAACAAGTGTTTTTCTTAAAATTTAAATCACCAAAGCTAATTAAAGTCTAAAGTGTAAATAATAAACACTATGCAAATGTGTCACTTATTTAGAAACGGAGGAAGTATTAAAAATCGGATGGGGCATTCATGACTTCATGTTTTAAGTAATTATGCACTCACCATTTAGACAACCTAATCATACAATAGCTTTGGTCATATTATGCTGAAAGAATACTTCTTAAACTTCATATTTTCAATTTGAGGTTAAAAATCCATTAGTTTGATTTTTTTTGAAAATTTTACACCGCGCTAATTGCAAGCCGTTTTCGCGTCATCGCGAATGTCGCCGTATTTGCGATTTTCTTCCTTGGGTGTATTGCTATATCTGTTATCATATCTAAGTCAAGATTTTCTTTTTTTATTTGATTTGATATAGAACTTTTTTTTCGTAATCTGATTTGTTAGTAATAAGAAATTAAACAAAACATATTAAGGTTGTTGTTATTGTTACTCCTATTATATAATTCATGAGTCCTAATACTTTTAATGATGATAAAATAACCATAATGATAGGAAAAAACACTATTGATGACAATAATAATAACAATATGATTTATAATGACATTTTTGATGATAATAATAGTGCTTATGTTTGTAATTGTGTTCATAATAATAATTATATGTTCGGATGCATCACTTATCCCGTCAATTTTTCAAAAGTAAATTAGAAATTTTTTGGGTTTTATAGAGTTAACACTATACTTTCTCTAGATCGATTTACTTGTGACCAACGCTTTGGCACTGTAATTTAGAAGTATGATATGCTAGGTAAACAAACAAACTTTTTAATAAAACTTTTACACCTAATAAACCAATCACTTTTCTTTATGGTGTTAAATTTCAAAGCCAGGCATAAATTCGTTTCCTCGTGTCTATACCTTGTATTTTGATAGTCGGGAGGCTGGAAACAATTGCATTTTTCTGTTTTTGGGATTAGCTTGCTGCCTAGTTCATTGTTTTGAGCCTTTTTCTAAGCTTGGTTATCCGTTAAGCTAAACTTTTTTTAATTTTTCTTACAGTTTAGTCAATTTACGGGAAAATTATGATTAGTTTCCTTCGCGGACAGTTTCGAGTCATACATTTATCAGTTGAGGGTTATTGTTTATATAACTTCAAGGTAGTGTTACTTACACACTCATGCCTTGAGGGTGATTAAAGAAATGTTTATCAGGTAATGAAAAGTGTTGCATGTAGCACTGTAATATGTAGATAACACCATTTTGTTATTAGCGGCAGAACTTGACACTCTTAAGGTGTCCACAGTCTTGCAGATTTTTGAGTTGAATTCAGGGTCAAAGATTATTAACCTTTCTAAAGGTGGCTTAGCAGAAATAATTTTATTCAGGATGTTACCCTGGGAGTTTTTTGTCGTAGTCCGAGGTGAGATGAGATCTTGAGCTAGTCGATTAATTATTTTGGGTTTGCCTCCAAGAGGCAATCCACTCTGGGAGTCCTTCGGTGAACCTGATATTTCGAGAACTTCAGGTCAATTAATTTTTGGGTTTGCTTTCTATGGGGAGTCCTTGTTTTTCTTCTATATTGTTTTGGAAAAAATCTAGGTTCCTATTGCGGGATATAGAAGGGCAAAGGATTAGAAGATATTGTGGCGTAATGCTTATATGGTGATTCTATGATGTCTTGTAGTCAGAACAGATTGCGCGAATTTTGTCAGGAACCGATTTAATTATTAGGGATTGTTGTGGGGTAGAATTACCAATCTAGAATCTTTATGGGATAAGGCGGCCAAGCTCGTTAACAGTTACTCAGGTGGGTGAATTCAACAGAACTAGGTTGAAGTAAGCTGGTTGCTGCTTAGGACAGGTGGTCCTTTGACTGTACTATGGTTGCTTCTGTTCATGCATACAAACTTCATTTAAAAACGTGCTATATATGATGATAGTTTTTTCTGTGTAAAATTGAATCTTCTAAAGTTCTAATACAAGTAATGTCCTTGTAGCGTCACTTTGTCTATCTTTGTCTGAGTTGGGACCTTTTCCACCTTCTAAATTTGAGGTTATTTTCAGCTTTTTAATCATGCTTCTATATAGCTCTATTTTGGAAGCCAATAATCGTGTTCCTGTGTCTTGTCCTTTTGGTCCGGGATAAAGGTTTGAAGAAACCTACTTTAAAATTAGTGACTGTATTAGCTCTCACAAACACAGCTCTGAATCTGATGGGCAATATCATCTTATATGTTGCTTTAGAGTTCATTAAGTCTAGTCCGGTCTGATTGATCAGTCATTTATTTGGGGACGGCCTGGATCATTTTTTTTAGTCTTAGGCTCGGTCTGGCATTTTGCGATCCGTTCTCCAAATGTGGCTATAACTGTCTGACCTTTTTGCGGGTGTGGCTCTGCCCTTTTGTCAACTCTATGGTGCTAGTTTTTGCAGCTTACATGCTCTTGTTGATTCTGCCTTCCCTATGATCTGGGATTTGTTTCCTCTCTGCCTTTTTCATTGGAAGTTCATTTTTAACAATTGCTATTCAGTTAAGGTGACAATTCAATGGGTCATACATACAGCTAGTTTCTCTTTCATTTTCATGTGATTTCTGGGTTGTTTAATTTATTGTCTTAAGGGCCATTTTAATTTTTTATATTCCTATTGAGTTATTGCTATTTTGCTTTCTTATTATTCCCAAGTCTCATTTTTTAGCGCCTATGGTTTCATACTTTGCCTGGGAATTATGTTGAAGGTTGGAGAAGACTTGAATGAAGGGGAAGCACGAGTATTGACAGAATATGGCTGGACTCCAAACACTGGCTTAGGTACGATGTTGAATTACTGTGATAGAGTGGTTCATGATCGGAAACAGGAACTCGATAGCTCAGAATGGAGGATGAAGATAGGAAGGCAACTTATGAATGGGTATAATGGTGGCAATATTGTGGCAAAGTATCTTCCGAAGAGGCTAACAGAATTTCAAGAGCCGCAGAAGGTACAAGTGAAGATGGAAGAATGAGCTATTTCGATGCACATTATTTTTGTACAGAAAGTGTTTAAACATTAAGAGAAATGCCTTTGTAGCGATAGTGAATAACAGTTAGATAGAGGTGGCCTAAACTACATTGGTGAGGATATGTACAATAAAGTTGTAATTGTGAATATTGGCCAAGTTTACAGTTTTAACTTTTAAGAAGTATTGAGATTGTTTCCGGGTTTTTCTTGTTATATTTAGCAATTTTTATCTTATCTCTATTCTATAAGTGAAGAGTAGGGGATACCAAAAATCAACATTTATCTTTTTTTTAAAATCCTAATTATGGAACAACTTTCTCTATAACTAACTGTTTTCACATTTTTAAAATTTGAAAAAGAAATGCAAAACACTTTAAACAAACTAACTGTTATAGAATTTTACAGGATTCGCAGGCATCGCGTGCATATATAACTAGTATGATAAGTAAGGATTAGTTCAGAATGGTTCCAATGGTGGTATTATACCAAAGTGAGCTAGTAACTTGATAGAATAAAATTTAGAAGATCAAATGATGATGTATCAAGCATTAGTTGGCGTGGCAGGGAGGAGGGAAAGGAGATAATTTGGAAAAGGACAAAATGATGCAAATCTTTGGTGTTACTGTCACACGAGAGATGATATATAAACTAAGTTTATGTAAGGCTCCACATACACTTGATTCTTATTGGTTAGAATTATTAGGACCCAAAATCCACTAACTTTGAATTTTCATTTGAAATTCAAACCTAAATTTTCAGATTTAGGTTTGAATTTCAAATTTTTGTGGTTCCCCAAACCAATAAAACCCATTTTTTTCTCTCCTCTCCATTTTCTCTCACCTTAGATTTTTTTTCTTTTTCTCTCAACTTCACCAAGAACCCAACCGGAATTCTTACCGGAAAATTTTACCACCGCCGGAAAATTATACATCGCCGGAATGGTAAAAACACTCAAATTTGTTGTTTTTGCCGGAAATCTCACTCGGATTTGTAAATCTTGGCACTTGTAATCGTATATGAAACATTAAGAACATCACACCTCTTTTAGATATGGGCACCTTATGTTTTGTTGTCAGTATTTCAGAGATTTGCCACCGGAAATAGTATTTCTTCTCCTTTTTTATTTGGTATAGTTTTAGTCCATATCCGGATTTTGTTAAATTGATGTCTTTCTATTTGGACTTGGATTTGTAGTCAAAAATTGAAAAATAGATGTGCAGCATATAGATCTGGAATTTGCATATTGAACGTTTAGAGCTTGAATGCTTGGAGTTACATATAGAACATTTAGAACATCAACGTCAAGTAATGAAGAAACTGTAATGGATTTCGAGATTGAAAACATAACATAAATTTTCTTTAGTATCACAATATTTATTTTCTTGCTCTCTTTGTTCTTAATAGCTGCATTTATCTGCATTCATCATCTTGCATTCATTAGCTACTTGTAGGTGTATAGCTAAGTTTTGCCCTATGCGGAATTTGGCATAAACAAGAAAACTAAGAGTTAAGAAGGAATTATTTAAATGAATTTGTATCGGGTTAGTAAAAAGTTTAGTGTTACTTCTTTTCTTAAGTAACTTTTTATGTGTGCGGGACCATACCCGCCCCCTTAACCCCTCGTAAGAGGGCTCCTCAAAGTTAGAGGCTTTGTGCGGTCGCTCAAACTGCTCCCCTACTAATACCTCTCTAATGATGTCAATGAGGCGGGTGCGAAGGATGGTCTCTCCATCCCCATCCTTGCCCCATCACCCATGGCTGGGAAAATGTTTATCATCATCCCTCCCCAATGGGTACACAATGAAAACTATCACCGTTCCATCACCCACTTTGGCCTCCACACCCGTCAAACACCCACGTCAACATCCGCCATACCTGACATAACAAATGTCACATGTTTATTAAAGTATGTGCTAATTTTTTTTTAAAAATATATATGTTAAAATATTAATTAAATCTATTCAATATAGTTTTTATTAGATACTATTAATTAATAAGTACTTAGGAGTAAGGATATCAGTGGGACGGGGTTCGTGGAGACCTGCCCCACATCCGCCGCAGTTACCGGAAATGGGGGAAGGTTTCGCGGGTGATGGGCGAGGATGGGGATGAAAATTATCCCCGTCATGGGTGATGGGGCATGTGTGGTGTTTAGCATGTACCCGCCCCATCCCCGCCCGCCCTGCCCCATCCGCCTCCCATTCCTGCTTCATCCCTGCCTCCTAAGTACTTTTTAATTAGCTTTGATAAAAACTATATTGAATAAACTTATTTTATTGTAACATATTCTTTAAGAAAAAATAATTAACACACACTTAAATAAAATTGTGATGTATATTAAGGCGGATGTTCGGGCGAGTACGAGGGTGTGAGACAGGTGCGAAGACCCACGTGGGAGATGGGGCAGAAATAGTTTTTATTGCGTAACTGGTGGGGCGAGAATGAGGATAAAAATTTTCCCAACCATGGGTGATGGGGCGAGGATAGGTATGAGATTTTTAAGGCGGGTATGGGTGTGGAAGGACCATCCTCCGTACCCGCCCCGCCTTATCAACATCCCTACTTAGGAGGTGGGGATGAAGCGAGGATGGGGCGGGTACATTCTAATCCACACCGCCCTACTACCCATGGCGGGGATAATTTTATCTCCATTCTCGCCTCATCACCCATAAAACATTTCAACATCCCCGTCTAACTGGGGCAGGTCTCCATGAACCCCGACCCACTGACATCCTTAGACCTCTCTACTCACAACCACATTATCTCTACTATATAAATGTACAAAAGGAACTCGTTTTCATACCATTTCTCCTCTTTGTCTTGGTTTCATAGAAATAGTAGTTGGGTAGAACATCATGATATGAAGAAAATAAAATATAAAAAGTAGAATATATTACCTGATACGCCGTTAGGGGTGTTCACTACTCTAAAACCAAACTGAAACCCAAAAATTTCGAATTTGAAAACCACTGACCTTGGCATGTTATAGTTTGGAGGGGACCGGATCGGATTGGCAAAACCAACCCAAACCCTAAACCGCACAAATTGGACCGGTAATACAAAATATATATATGCAATATGTAATGGTTAATGAGTTATTGAGTTTTTATATTGGAAAATTTTAAATAAAAACTCATTTTGTACCTAATAAACATTAATAATTGGTCATTTGTTTAGTAATACATATCTAAACATATTGGGATATGAAATATTTTTGTAGCATAAAATATATAATTTATAAGTAAAGATAAAACAGGTCTTCAAAACCTCGCAAATGAATAGGACCACACACCGGAAAATAGATATAGAGAATCAGAGACCGGAAAATAGATATAGCTTAGGTCTGATCAATTTTTTCAGGTCCAACCAGTTTTGAATGGCCCTACACGTCGTAGGCTCAAGGAATTGTTCTCTTTGAGCATATTTATTCGATGATTAAGACACGGAATCCAGAAACAAATTTCAATTAGGTTGAATCGGACATGGCTAAACCCAATCGAAAAACAAACACCCTTGATGGAGGCCTTTTAAGATACAAGAAATATCAAAGATCAAGATTGAAGCATTAACGAACATTACAAATCATTTTGTATACATAGATATAAATAAAAGCCTAACACCAAAATAATAAATCATTGACATGCATTTGTGTACCGACGCTGGCAAGATCATTACTACAGGCAGGAAAGGATCACAGTTTCCACAACCTGAGACTCACTTTCACGACATATCAGCCTCTTCGCTATCGATTATTTGGCAGATTTTGAATGCTTGATAAGCCAATCAATGACCATGTCTATGTTTATGGACTCCTTGCATGAGATCATGTAACAGCAAACCACCCTATCTGCAATTGATTGTAAGCCTCTGTAATAAAGCAAATAAACACAGCAAACACCAGCCATAAGAATGGCATACAAACTTCAAAAACATATACTCTATCCCAAAATAATAATAGCACGTTTCTATTTTACGTCGTTTAAAATAATATGTTACTTTCGATATTTTGTAAGTTAACGTTTCCCATATTACCTTAATTTATAAGGCTCTGGTACGATGGACATAAAATAAATTGTTGTAACTTGTAACATGTAAGAAGTTATCTCTAAAACTAGTAAAGGGTCAACATTAAAATAAAGTGCCTTACGATTTGCATAAGATTTTTTATACCTTCATTAATGCCCTTAACTTAGAAATAGCATTGATGAGTTATAAATGTAAAAATGTAAGGGTCTTCACCCAATCCCTTTAAAAAAGACCCCACACCTAATAAAGCCTATTATTTAGACACATAGGATACTAATGGTATGGTTCAGGATATGTTAAAACAGAGCAGAGTTCACTAGACTCACAGCTGATCCATTAATGCTTGCTGAGCAAGAGCCTCTGACTTGTCAATTTTGTTACCCAGAACAAGCAAAGGAATCCCAGTTAAGGATGGTTTTTCCAGAAGTTCATGTAGCTCACTTCGGGATATTGGAACACTGTCTCTATCAGCAGCATCTACAACGTACCTACATTTTATACGAGTAGGAAACTTAGGACTCCACCAATAATGGGTACAGAATTCAGGCCAAACAAGCGGGCCGCATATAAGTTGATGATTTGAATCAACGAAGACTCAAAAGTTCCAGTCTTCTAGATGATAAGCCAAAAACAGACAAGATGACGAGAATTAAGGACCAACCATTAAAATTTTCATTTATCTTCATTAATCAACATTAATATCATCTTTCTCATTGTCCTAACTACCAAGGTAAAAAATGCAGAACATGTGGTCTAACCCCAGATTTCGAGCAGATTCTTATCTCATCAAACGTAATATTCAGGCAATTCATGTGACAAGATGGATAAGTAAAAATTAAATTAGTATAGAAAGCTCATAAATCATTTAGAATCTCATAGAATAGAATATAAATGTACATACACTGACACACACACAGAGACTCATATAAGGAAGCAAGACTAGAGGAGATGGCAGGGACAAGGTAGGTAGAAAAATTTAGAGATCCTATTACTGCAATGCCCTTTTGTACCTCCAAAAGATGTTCCGTTGGCAGTGATTTGATTTTAACACAGTGTGTCAAGTAACTCTTACCTGAGGTATAGTTGGAGCCCCACCACTTTGATCATCACACTAAAACTAACCACTAAAAACAAGAAAACAAAATGTGCAAAGGAAGCACTGAGTGAGAAAAATTACACAATTGCAGAGACACCACGACAATAACGCTCCCACATTGAACGAAACCTCCTCTGGCCTCCTAGGTCCCAAAGCTTGATAGTCACATTGCCCTTTGTGACTTTGCGCATATTAAACCCCACCTGGTTTTACGTAGTCAACTGTTATTTGTAAAATGATACACACTTAAAAGATTCTATGTAAAGATACCTACAGTTGGAATCATATCTTCACTGTATCCTCCTGTCTGATAAAAGACAAGTAACTGGTCAAAATAAACCTAGAAAATAAATAAAAACACAAAGCAAAAGGCAAAGAGTTATGCCATCACCCACAGCAATAGAATTAACAAGGGATGTTTTTCCTGCATTTTGAAGGCCAACCAGGGATAGCTCCATTTCCTGCTTGAAAAACAAGCTGCCAAACATATACAACAACAAAAAATTATGAGCCTCTACCAATCTTATCTCCTTACAGTAGTGCAATATTTTATTGCCAATAAAAAATGATTGGACACTCTTTAGAAAGTTTATTACAAAGGAAAGGCACAATATAACCAGAAAAGGGTAAAACTAAAGAGAAAAACAGACAAACGAGCCCACAAACAGAAGATACAATGCATGATATCAGTATGGAAGATTAGATGCAACTTTCAAGTTCACAAGTAAGCATACATATCGCATAACTCTTATAAGGAACAGAAATCTACATCCTGATCTTATCAACTTCACATTCATGTGGGAGTACGATACAGAAAAACAAGCTTCGGGAAACTACCAAGAAAAGTGGCTAGATGAACTAAAAAGAGAAAGTCAAGTGTTATGCCACAATTTAACCACCAGAAAAAATATAGTACAGATCAACATATGCCTCCATGCTTCTCGTCAGCAATCAGCTCCCAGTAGTTAACTACTGAGTTTTAAAAAGAACTTCATCAGATGATTCCAGAGAAGAGCAATAACTAAGACAGAGCGCTTGGGTCTACAAAAATAGATCCACTAAGATAATGATTAACTGAGTGTTCCGAGTTCCGACTATAGACAAAAAGATATATGGCTGGAAAAAAAAAACTACAGATTGATAAGGATAAAAATTACAGATACTGGCAACTTCAGTGCCGCTTTTCTTATCGTTTTTGTTTTTCGGATATTTTATTCAATGGTTTTGACATCTCAACTACTAAGACAAGGAAGGATTAAAGAGTTTAGAACCTCCCAATAATTCTGCGAAACAACAAAAGGCTCGTACATTTCCTCCTGCCCCAGCAAATTTGCTAGATGGGAATTTACACGTTTCTAAGAGCGAAGAAGTATGGAAAAGATATTGGATGGGACCTAACTTTACAGACACCATGGTTACCAAATAAAAAATGGATTTAGCAAACAAAAGGGAACAACTCAAAAAAGATAAATGCTGAAAACAAAAAGGAACTCTTTGTTTTATGCCTAAAGGAAGACGACAAATATACTAGGGGTTTGTTCTTTTGGATTCGACTGGACTGGACTGGACTAAACTGAAATTGTAAGACAAAAAAGAGCTGAACTGAATTGAACTGAAATGTTTTTCAATTAATTCAGTCAAAAGAACAAGGCTAGTTGTTATATAACAACTTGATCTTAGGTCTACCGAAAGAATAGTGAAATGTGAGAGTAAAAGTATTGTGCTGAACTTAACTGAACGAAAATTAACTGGGGAGAGCAAGCTCTTCATAACCAAACTAGACCCAACAATAATTAAAAGTAAAACAAGATAACCCAATAATGACACGAACCAAAAATTGAACTAGAACCAGAACAAACAGCCTCAATAACTTTTTGAGGCCAAAATTAAACTCTGGTTGACATTTACATACGTTTTAAGGATATTCGTAAAAGTAGATAATACAATTGAAAGTGGATGGAAAAAGAAATATGCGCTAGGAAAAATGGAATTTGCGTGCCGCAGAAAAGGCATTCTTTCCTTTCTACTGGTTTTTGAAAGCTAAAAATCTCCTGTTTGGAGTGCAGGGAAGCAGCAGGGGCAGAAACAAAGCAACCGAATAGAAGATGCTCAGCTCCACACAACATAAGGAAACGCGAAGGAACTCGACTACTAGCTTACTTGAATGAGTAAGGTAACGCCAATTCACTTACTTAAACAAGTAAGGTAATTCCTATTTACTTAAGCTGAAAAACATTCTTCTTCAAACAGAGAACAATGCAGAGAAGAAGTGTTCATGTCATGGAGAGAGAAGAGGGGCAACAACAACTAACCATTGACTTTATCTTTGAAAGAACAAAAAAGCAGTGACATCCAAATATAGTAATGTAAGTTTAAAAAAAACTTTCTCTTTCAAATTTTAGACAAAAATAAGAAAAAGGTCCTAGCTACGATTAAATAAAATTAATCAACAAGCCTAGTACACATTTCCCGCTCTTCATAATCTATTTTTCCATGTACTATCCTAAGTGTCCATGAGATTGAAAGGCTGAAGTCTTGTGCGAGACCCTTGCAGGAATGGAAGTTTGAGTAACATAGATTTCACTAAGTTTACATTTCTCTCCCAAGGAAGAAGAAAAGCTCTTCCAAAATCTGTAGAGTGTAGACAAGACAAGCATTAAGGATTATTATTATGAAATGACATTTCTGTTTTACCTTGAAAGCCTTGGAGGAAATCATGGTCCCAGGCTCATATAATTCAACCAATTACCTTACTTGTTTCTAATGATAAGCATCGAGGCTGATTGTTTGTAGTTGGCTGGAGTCCAATGCCAATTTGCTCGCTGGACTAGAATTTTGCTAAAACTGAAATTGATTTGTAGATAATTGTGCCATATTTGTTTTTAGCTGCCAGGAAATTATTATTTGTCTACTTAGTTGCCAGTGCCTGTGTGTATCGTGTTGTGTAGTTGTGTCCAACAGGATTATCTTCATCAAACTATTGAAATTGATTAGCGATGTCTTAGTTAAATTTCCTGGTTGCGTTTCTCGACTTATTCCCAGTCAAAATTCTTATTGATGTTGTTGAGCGTCGTTCATATTATTTCCTACATTCTTAAAAAAATATACATATTCATGATTCTTGTTCGCCCTTGAAACTTACCGATACCCTGTGTCTCTTTAATCCTCATTTTCTTACTTAAATTGTAAAGAAGCTATTCTTTCTTTGATCCAAACATTTCCCCAAATTCACTATTCTCATAGGACAAGTTTCAATCTCTCCTCTATATTAGCCTAGCTCTGGATTCTTTTATGCATGATGGATGCTGAATCTTGGAATTTTGATTAGTAAGGAACTAAGCATGGAGGTATCAATATGCAACTAGTTGGGAAAGGCCACATATCTTTGAAACCTATGCAAGGAGGAAGAAAGCAACAGCAGCAGCTAAATGATTAGCTAATTGGTTTTAGTTACAAGGGCAAGCTAGTCTTTTAAGTATCTTTTAATTTCATTTAAGCTTTTGTTATTTTCTGCTTTATTCTCAGTTAAGTCTAGAATTCTGTTATTTTGTATGAGGTGTGATAGGTTGGAGGGCATCTCTGTAGGAGAGGAGTATAAATAATGAGAGAAGGGGAAGAATGAATCATCAACGAAATAGTGGAGAGAACTTTTGGGAGAATCCTCATCTTCTCGAATGTGTGAGGGATTGTAGCTGAGTTCATTGTAATTTCAGTAAACAATCAACTATCATTTGTGTGTGTGTGATAACTGACCTTCTATGAAAGCTGATCCATAGCACAATAATTGGTATTTCTTATATAAAAGCGGGAATTGCCAACAAAAATCTAAGAGTTACGCTTCTTCAATCTTATAAATAATTGTAGTATTGGTTCCCAAAACTAAAATGCCTAAACTATAACAGTTATTTACATTGTTCATTGAATAGTGTAAATAACATGGGCAAAGTGGGAAAATGCAACTTAATGAGGGTGGGGGCCACTCATATGATAGTAAAGCGGTATATGTTAAGATTAAAGTAGTATATTTATGAAGTTGGTAGTATATACAATAACAAAGTAGTATATATTTATAGTCAATTAACATATACAACAAATAAAATAGAATCTAAAAGGAATAAGGTACTATAAAATTTTCTTTTATTTGTTTTTTCTCAATTGTGTTGGTATTAAAACCTTTTGTTGAAAACCTCTTTTAAAACTTATTGGTATAAACCTTGTTTTCAAAAACTTATTTAAAAATTCTTAAAACTTAAACCTTTTCAAAAACTTTTTATCACTCTTGTCGATGCCATCTCCTTTGGCAACGGTTTCAGTTGACGATTCATGTTAGCCGACCCCAAATCAGTTTGGGAATAAGGCTTAGTTGTTGTTGTTGTTGTAGCATATTCGTAAGAAAATCAGCCAATTATTTATACTTATTGCCACCGGTATAATTGTTCACTTACTAGTGCATAAAACTATTAGCAAGTAAGCTCTTCAATTTACATTTATTCATGCTAATAAGAAGGCTCTACAAGTTAATTAAAATTTTCTTTTTAGGTCATGGTGGTTGATAGTGATGAACTTCTTATTTGCTGTGAAAATGTTGGGGAAACATTGAGAGGATGCTATGGCAAAATATGACTTGTCAATGGTCCAACAAATGGGAAAATGGGAGTGTATCTCTTGGATTCTACTTTCATGCCCATTTTTCATGGATGTTTTGATCATGCGCATAAGTTGTTCAAGCAAATACCTTAACCCAAATTCAAAAGAGCTTCATTCCTTTTCTAATTTGTGATCCCGTACGGAAATCAATTTCCATGATCTTGGCAATCTATTACGACCCTTTATGTCAATTTGAGTGACTCATAGATGGCCTGTTTTCGTCGTGACCAAGAAGGTTAGTTTTGTATGAATTGTAAAGATCGATGTTGTGACCAAGTACAACAGTTTCGAGACCATAGTTTTTGTAACCATTTAAGTCTCCTATATGGCTTCGAGAGGTTAGTTTTGCAATCCTTTGAGATCAAGTTTTTATGATGGCATTAGAGTTGGTGTCCACTCAAGACTTTTCGGTTACTCTACATTGCTATAATATTCATTCCATTTTCATGAGGTGAATTGAGACATGTATCACCACTCCAGGAGGCGAGCCCCCCCATCTTGCGCATATCATACTCATACGACATGGCATGAATCACCAAGTTCACCAACTGAAATACTTTTTTCCAACCGGTAGTTGTATTTTCTCATTTAATAAGGGTGGGAGGCACGCCTATGTATGGAATTAGTAGTATATACGATGACAAAGTAGTATATATTTGAAGTATAATAGTACATTCAACAAATATGGTAGTTGAAGAACGAAATTAAGCGGTATAAAACCTTTATGAGAATTTTGCATAAATAAAATTGCAGTAGGAAAGTGGTAAATGTGAAGATTAAGGTACAATATACAATGAATAAAGTAGTATATTTACAAAGTTAGTATTATATTAACAATAAAGTAGTATATATTCAAGTTAAAGTAATATACTCCCTCCGTAACACATTACTTGCAACGATTTGACATAAAGTGTGAGTAGAAAATGTCTAATCATTGCAAGTAATCCGTTACGGAGGGAGTATGAAACAAATAAAGTAATTTAAGACTTTTTTAAGTTGTATATGGGAAATTTGTACAAATATTTACCACTTTAAATATTATATCTATCCGATATGAACCTGGCAAAGCTCGGGTCTCTAAGGTATTGGCTCAAAGAGTTTACTTAATATGTTATGTATCTCATACTTAGTCGTTCGATTGTACTTATGTAATTAGTACTCAGTAGTAAAAAATAGAAGAATTGATGTAATAAGAAGAATACATCCCAAAACATTGATAATGTAACACTTCTCTCTTTCACGCTTCTCTCTCCCTGAACTAATTAAAAGTTTGCGTGATATGACTAAAACTTCCATGGCAGCCACCTTTTTTTACTCTCTCCTCAATGTTCCGATTAGTAACAAAACCAACCTCAGAGTTTATCAACTTTTTCGAGTCAATGAATATCATCATTGTCCAATAAAATTCAGACGCTTATAGCATCATAGTCGCATTCCCATGTCTATAGAACAACAACCTAGATGAAACAAAACCCCTACACGGTCGATTTACATACAGCAGCAAAAGAAATATAATTGAATAAATGACTGCCAATCAAGCATAGAACTTCACTATTATTAGCTGAACTAAACCCAACTTCCATACATGAAACATGGAGGGAATTAACCAAAATTGACGAATATTATAGGTCATAGAACAGAAAATGATAAACATAAGTTTGATTACAGGAAAAAGAGAGTTTGAGGAAGAAAGTACCTCCGGAGCCAGTTGAGGAGAGAATCCCAGATACCCATTGCAGATTTAAAGGAGAGACTAGGGTTTTCAAGTTAGCAATTGCAATTGCAATTGCGAAATGAAGTTATACACCCAGAACCAGAAGGGCCAGAACAACACCAGAAATAAGAAACTCCGGAATTTCTAGAGAGCAAGGAAACGGAACAAAACGTTGTAACAAAGCAATTGAAGTTTCGTCCATTTGGCGCTTTCCTTTTCTGTAAGATGTCGTTGCTAAACAACATTTTATCTTTATCTCAAACACCAGCAAATTTTATTTATTTTATTTTTAAATTTATATTATTATTACAAAGTAGTTTTGGTTTTTGGGAAAGCACTGAAAAGCAAGAAAACCTAAATCTTGCTCCCACGTTAATTCCACCAAAATTTATTAATTTTTTTAGGAAATACATAAAAAACTAAAAAAAGAAAATAAAAGGAAAAAAGGGCACCAAAAAAACTAACAAAAGAAGAAAAAAAACCGGCACTTGCAAAAGGGTAGATAACTGCTACCAAAACAATACCAACAAGGCAAAATAAATATTAAAAAAAAACAAATAAAATACCACCAAACCAACTAACTGCTAATTTCCCTTCCTCAGCAAAATACAATTTCGTTGCAGTTAAGAACCTGGAGTCCGAAAGGTGTTCTTCCAATTTTTCCCATATAAAACAATGTGCTAACTCATCAAAATAATCTAGCATTTGTGATTGTTTATCTTCACTATTCCAAATAAGACAACCCCAAATTCTTCTTCTGGTACCTCTCATTTTCTTTTTCTTTTTGTAACATAGAATTTAAATTAATTTTGGGTTGTTATTATCGATCCTTTTGTTATGGAATCCAGTCCCTTCCCTTTATATTTGATTTATCATTCTATCACTTATTAGTTTATGCCAACTCGAGTAATCTGGTGATGTGGATGCAAGGTTTAATCACTCCCAAGAAAGGTATATGTTTGAAGCAATTGTGCTACATTTTTTTAAAAAAATTCCGCAACTAATTTGGAAATTTTTGATTTTATTTCTTAGTTTGTAATTTTACATCCATGTTGCTTGATTTTTGTTCTTAATTTTCTATCCATTATTTTCATCAACATTTTTTGGTAATAAATTTTACAATTCCGTTTTTAGTAATCAATCAATCCATTTCGCTTAAAACTTTAGTGTATTTGCAATTTTAATGTTTTTCAAAAATGATTTTTCGGATTGATTATGAAAGATACATCTTTCTATCCATTTTATGATATTTCGGGTCATTAGGTTAATGGTTTGAAATATTCAATAATTGATTATGATTTTTATGATTCTCCGGATAGTTGGTTATGAAAATATATATTTTTCTCTATTTTTTTCCCGTAGATGTAGATATATAATTCTTAGAGTTTTTTTTGAATTAATTGGTGTACGAAGTAATTACGCGTATGTATCATACAAGAAAAATCAGACTAAGAGTGCTTAAAAATTGTGAAATCAAAATCTTGGCTTAGAGTATTGTTACCGTTTTAATGGTGTTCTTTTTAGTTTCATGCACTAATAACTTTAACACATATTGAGTATCTAAAAATATAATACAAGTGCATATACTAGTGTAACCTTATCTCTAAGTATGAGATTATATTATATTCTGTTGAATTAATAATTATCTAGGCTGCCTTCGTAGAGAGCCCCACCCAGAGTCCTATTATAACTTATAACTCATAGCCCCCCAATCCCCCTTCTCCCTATAATTTTTTTTTAATTCCACCAAGATTTGAACTTTGGTCTCCCACGTGGGAGATAGGAAGTCTTACCATTGAACTCAAGGGTCCTTACCTCCTTGGTTGGAACACCAGAAAATAGGTCGGGCTTATAATCGGACTATTCATTACTCGACCTGGCAAAGCTAATCCAATCTGATACTCGAAATTGGCGCAAATCGACAACCCGAATCAACCCGAGACCCAAATGACCCGGCCTCGAACTGAATTGAAACATGTTGACTCGGAACAGACCCGAGATTGACCTAAACTACTACTGACCCAAATAATATTTATTCTAAATTTGTGTTTTAATATATAATTTTATAGTTATACTCTTTTAATTTCAATATTATTGTTACTTTTTAGGAAAAATTGACAAGAATAATCTCAACTATGACCGTTCCGCTCAAAATAATTCCAACTATGAGTTATTCTAGAGTAATCCAAATTATTGGGGGTACCTTCCCAAAATAACCCAAACTTTATTTTTCTTACCGTCAATGATCCATTCTGGGACTAGTATATATAGAAAAATTAGTTCCGATTATTTTTCAGAAAATATCCCCAATAGTTTGGATTATCATAAAATAAGTTATAGTCGGGATTATTTTGAGTTGAATGATTGTAGTTGGAATTATTCCTATTTATTTTTCCTATTTTTTATAGTTCATCATAAATGTAATACTCCTTGTGTACTAGAAGACTCAAAACTGTTTCTTGTTCTCTTTATCTCGGGAAAAAAGATAAATTAAAACTTTTGTTTTAAGATGACAAGACCCAACTCAATGATATAAAAAAAACGACAGTCACTAGAAAATAAAGTGCAAATACATAGAGTTTCATTAAAAAAAATAACACATTTGGAACGAACATGAGATGAAGAACACACTGATTATAGCGTTTTTTATTGTTATATTCCTTTCGTCCTAAATGCATTCATCCAATCAGGACCTGACTCGAAAATTGACCCGACCCGATGTTGACTTAACCCAATACCTGACCCGACTCGTAACTGGCATAACCGAAGCTGACCCGACTTTAGCCTAACCCGAAATTAGCCTGACTCGATCCGATTGCCACCTTTATCCATTAGCATAAGTGTCGTGTATAGATGGCATTCAAGTTGGGTCAACTTGAGACATCCAGTCCAACCCGTCTCTCCAAGTAAAAGCGACTAACCTGATTTATTGGACCCAAACCGTAACGACATGCACTCTGACACATCCTAATGCATAACCTAAACCCGCCTAACCAGTAGATTAACCACTCAAATTGACCCGCCAGACTGCCCAACCTAGCCACACAGCTCTCCAAGACATCAGCCCACACATTCACCATCCTAGTCCACCCACCCATCGCTTGTAGGAACTCATAGATGCGTAAAGCGGAATTTCAGAAAACTAATTTCCTAACTTATATAACAAGACCGTACATAACAATAACGTAAATCATATTCATATGAAATTAACTTACCAATTCCGCGTCACTTCTACTAGTAAGTAAGAGTAAATACGACAGAGCATAATCGACTAGCCATACACCTTTAGAGATCAAGGACTTCAACTGTAGTCCCTATTTGGTCCACAATCACTAATAAAATTCACACGTCTTCTAGAACCGAAGAATATGAACAAATTTCACTCTATTGTATATTCAAAGTTACTCATTTACTTTTCTTGTGTATTAACCTCTACAAATATATCTGTATATATAGGAAAAATTAACCATGCCTATTCCTTCTCAAATTAGGAAACTTTAATTCTGTTGGTTTCACTATTTTGATGATGACAAATAATGTATTTTTTAGTATAAACATTTATTGGTTTACTTAGGGTTTATTTCATAGTTTTTAGACTTAATATTTTCGTAGGTTTTTAGTGTTTTTAATCAGTGTTATTTTGATTGTCAAATACTTAGGAATAATTAAATTTAACTTATGGAGAAAAGGTTATGAGTTTAACCTAATTAAGTTATTAAATTTAATTATTCTATGTACTTGATCTATATATCACTCGGTTTTTTATCAATGGTTTGCTTTGAGATAATCCTAATGTCGTGGAACTTTAATTTGAATAAAATTAATTTCCATGATATTATTTGTGTTAGTTTGTTAGCATTGTTCATATGGATAATCATGCATCAAAAAACGAGGAAACAAGATAAGCTCAACAACCCTAGAATCTAGGAGGATCTGACGAGCTGCAATCTGTTCCTAGAATTACGGAACCTCAATCAATCTTCTATTACTCGGCTTCACAACAAACTGCATGAAGATAAGGCTAAACTAGGGTTTGCAGATTTTGTTAAAGATCTTCTTGCGGACAAATGTTATCTTGAAGAAGCGGATACTGGGCTGATCTTATGAACCCATAATCGTTTCTATGAAGAAGAAAAGGGGCTAAGAATCCTCTATATATATGAAGAGAAAACCTAATCAGAAATTGAAGAACTTTGCTGCTCTACAAGCATATTATATCTTAATTTCATTCGGTTTTTATTTTCAATAGCTTAAATCATTGTATTTATTTTCAAGTGATTGGGGAGAAAATAAACTTTAGAGTTTAAAATTTATGTAATCATGAGTGAAAGCGAGAAAGAGAAAGAGAAGATTTCGAGTGAAGTTAAGTGAGAAAGTCACGAGTTCAGGGGGAACAAGGTGACTGGGGACAGGGTCAAGGTCCTAGAGGAATTGAGAGAGAAGAGTTTATAATAGGTTGTAATTTCTATTATAAAGAAAAAGGGCAGGGTTTCTTCCTAGAAAATTAAGGAAGTAAACCTTGTTAAAAAATCTCTGTGTGTTCGTTATTTAGCTTTTAATTATTTATATTCCACAAAAAGTTTTAAAATCCCCTTAACTACAATTCAACCCCCTCTTGTAGTTAATCTAGTGTTCGTACCAGGCTAACAAATTCTTCTCTGATTAAGTCAAACTTGAGGAAACTCAATACCCCTTTAATCGCCCTAGTGCTCGACACCTTAAGGCCCTAATTGGGCTTTTATTTTTCCTTTATCTAGTGTTATAAAGTGTGGCCTCATAAGCTCACTTATTTTAGTTGTAGGGCAATAATAATGTTAGCTTACTAATCAAATCTATTATCTCCATAATTCAATCATATTTATATTTAGTAATTTCCTTCATCGTGAAAGATATATTCCTTCAATCTCCCACTTGTCCGTACAAATTTGTAATACTAAGATTCATTAAGTCTCTTAATGCCAAATTTGATAACATAATGTTATACATTCTGCTTCGGGTACAAGAAACACAGTGAATTTGTAATTCGGGGAAGTCCAATTTCCAGCTAGGGTAGTAACCAAATAAGTCCAAGGTCTTCGAATCCCGGCACCTGCAAAACCGAGCATCGTGAACTACCCCGGGGATGTTTCCGGGATCGGCTCTCCGATGCTTAAGTCAGATCTGATCTCAGAAATCAGAGAGAATAGTACTAGTAAATGCTCTGCAATATATGGAAAAACGTACCTGAATGATCAGATGAGAGTACTATTTATAGGTAGTGCTGAAGTGACGTCATCTGGTGAATATGGTGACGTCATGAAAGCCTTTTTGTCAGTGGGCCTGACTGAAGGCCTGTACTTTCTGGCCTGAAGGATCCTTAGGGGTAAAACGGTAATTTTGCCCCTAAGGGTATTTTAGTCATTTTACCGGTTAGGTGGGCCATGACTGGAAGAGGCCCAAACATTAGCCCCATGCTCTATGTCGTAGCGTCAGATCATGATGAGGCTGCGATGTGGAGCGAAATAGTCTACTTTGGTTTGCTAAAAAACTCGACGTACCCCAAAGTGGGGTTATCTCTGTAAAATTCGAGCGTCCTCATTCAGAGGAGGTTAATGGGAATTCGAGCGTCCACATTCAGAGGAGGTTAATGGGAATTCGAGCGTCCACCATTAAATGGGTTGGTTGTGAATTCGAGCGCCCTCTATTGGGGAGCTAAGTGCGAGTTCGAACGCCCTCCATTGGGGGATTCAACATGAATTCGAACGCCCTCCCTTGGAGGGGTTCAATGTGAATTCGAACGCCCTCCATTGGAGGTGTAAATTGTGAATTCGAACGTCCTCCATTGGAGGTGTTCATTGTCAATTCGAACGCCCTCCATTGGAGGTGTTCATTGTGAATTTGAACGCCCTCCATTAGAGGTGTTCACTGTGAATTCGAACGCCCTCCATTGGAGGTGTTCATTGTCAATTCGAACGCCCTCCATTGGAGGTGTTCATTGTGAATTCGAACACCCTCCATTGGAGGTTTTCATTGTGAATTCGAACACCCTCCATTGGAGGTGTTCATTGTGAATTCGAACACCCTCCATTGGAGGTGTTCATTGTGAATACGAACACCCTCCATTGGAGGTGTTAATTGTGAATATGAACACCCCAACACAGGGGTTCAAAGGAGAATTCGAACACCCTACTAGGAGAACAGCTCATAAAATTCGAGCACCCTCCTAGGAGAATGGGTTTAGAATTTGAATACCCTCAACACAGGGGTTTAGTGAGAATTCGAACGCCATCCTAGCAGAATAGCTCATAGAATTCGAGCACCCTCCTAGGAGAGGTTCTAAAATTCGAATACCCTCAACACAGGGGTTTAGTGAGAATTCGAACGCCCTCTTAGGAGAATAGCTCATAAAATTCGAGCACCCTCCTAGGAGAGGTTCTAAAAAGACTTAGACAAGCTTATAGTTCAGTGTTTCTTAAAATTCGAACGCCCTTCTACTGAGAGGTTCATAAAATTTGAACGCCCTCATTAGAGAGGTCCAATACAAAATTCGAACGCCCTTTATAGGGTGTTCGATACAAAATTATAAACACCCACCATTGGGTGTTTTATAACAGTGAACGCCCTCCTTGGAGGGGTTCTATGAAAGACAAAACTCGAACGCCCTCAATAGAGAGGTTCAAAACCAAACTCGAACGCCCTTTGTAGGGTGTTTGATGTAAAATTATAAACACCCACCATTGGATGGTTTAAATTCTTCGAGGTGCCTGGTTAGGGCTAATTGAGTCCAATACTTAATTTGATAACTCGAGGTAGCCTGGTTAGGGCTATTTTACTCAAAAGGGGGGTGCCTTATGAAGGGCTTATCATACTTAGAAAATTTTCTAAAGTATGGATTCAAAGAACATCCTTGAATTTACTCGAGGTAGCTCAGTCAAAGGGTTTGTTCCTTTTGAAGAGTTCGAGGTAGCCCCGGTGAGGGAAGAGTTGTACAGCTGAATTTCTTCGAGGTAGGCCCGGTGAGTGTCAAAGCTTGAAAGTCAATGCTTTTAAGGTCAACTTTTGAGTCAACTTTTGGGTGGTCAATCGTATTTGACCGTTTTTTATACGTTTAGACCGTATAAATACCGTATTGAAACAAACTTCCTTCTACTCCCTGGCACGAACTCCTATGTTGGGTGACTGTTCACATTAGAGAGGTTATTGTTCAGGGTAGGTGAGATATAAATATTTCACTTCTTTCCTCATTTACTCTTTGCAATTTCTCTCTCTACTCTCTCTCTAATTTTCTCTCCCTTTTTAAGAAGCCTTTTGCTTCCTGTGTGCTGCTCAGAGTGCGTCAAGAGAGCGAGGAATCTCCTTCGTGTATTTCGACCAAGGTATGATGATTTCTCATTCTTGACTATTTTCCTTGCTTTTAATAAATTCGATAGGGGTCATTGTATTATAAATAATGAACCCTGTTTTCGAACTGAGCGCCCCATATGCCTTGCCCCTTCCTTATATGCCTTGGGTAGAAACATGGGTAGATGGGGCTCCTGTTGTATCAATAGCTTATTGGGTCCCGAACTCTGATATTTTGCTCGATGCCATTCCTATTAAGGAAGAGGAGTGTGAGGAGGATTTCGAGGGACCTGAGGAGTTTTTAGATCACCCTAATAAAGTAACGATAGCCTTCCCTCCTTCTAAGAGGAGTTACTTAGATTCTTTCCTTTCCCTTGGTGTAGTGCAAATAATGGAGATGGCGGATGAGGGGACTTCGACATCCGACTATATCGAGCCCTGCCCTTCCCCCAACATGAGATTGGGAATAAGTTGCCACTGGTCAACGGGGAAGTGGCGAAAGTATCTTCATGGAGGGCTGTCGTTTTTGTCGACTCTGTACCATATAAAGCTGCCCTACGGGGAAGTGGCGAAATGAATGAAGTCTCCGAGCTTCGCCATGGGCCTGGTTGGTATTCTTTTCAGGCCAGCACCTCATAATGATCAAGGATGGCCTTAGAGATGAGAAATCATATAAGGTCACAACAGATATTCCAACCAACCACGCTCTTTTTCGAGGGGAGTTTCTCTTGATCTTTCGAGGGGATCAGCCGTGGGATATACCCGTAACTCTGTCCGATAGTCCTCCTAACTTTGGCATGAACCTTAATGTGCCTGAAATGGACGCCGAGGAGGCTATTATGGCCATTCACTGTCAAGCCACATCATTTTATATTGATGGGAAGCATAAATACAAGACTGATTACTGGCTGCCTAATGATAAGGACTTAGCCAACGAGCACTTCTTGTCGGCTTTCGGCGTGTCCCCGGCATATGACCAATGTAGGGGTCTATCAGTTATCTATTTCTTCTGTTTGTGATATAAACTTGTTTTTGACTCATTTTTCTGCTTTTGTAGTACTTGCTTACAATAATCTCGACGAGGAGATGAAGAAGAATACTACAAAGAGCGGTATGGCGGCCATGGCCAGGCTGTCGCTGCAATCGGGGGAACTCAAAGTTCCCAAACCTCCTGCTGTAAGTTCGAACACCCTCTTTTGTTGGGCTTTAGTTTTCTCTGTTTCCTCTAACTTGTCTTTTTCCTTTGGCAGAATCCAAAACATAAACGAAAGGCGAAATCGGTAACGCCGAAGCCTTTACCTGCTCCTCCTGCTACTCTGCCCGACCCCCCTCTATCAGCTGTCGAGCCTCCTGAGAGTTTAAAAAGGAAGATCCGCACCTCCCCTTCAATCAATCCGTTAATACCGGATCTTAGTTTTCATCTGGGTGCGGGTTCAAGTCCTCTGGCTGAGGATGATGTTGAAGAGCCCCTGGTCAAGAAGACCAAATCTTCTTGGCTCGACGACGTCGACAGTCAGTCCGGCGCCGTGAGCATCGAGAATGCCAGTCGAAAGGCTCTTCGAGCTCGTTACCAATGAGTTCGAGAGGCATTGTTAGTGCCTGGGGATAAGGAGGATATCTCTAAGCTGAGTGCAGCAAAGGAGATTGAGGCGCTCAATGAGTGTTGGTTACAAGTGAGTCTTTTTGTTTTCTCTTATCGTCCATATCCCATTTCTGTAACTTAACATTTTCTTTGCTTGTTGTGCAGATGTCTATCCGAATGGCCTGCCTTACTGAAAAGGAAGGTCGTGACTCGGGTAAGCTGGCTGAGGAGCTCGATAAGTGTAAACAGGAGCTGCTGGAGGCTTCTCGAAAGGTCCGCTCTCTCAAGGCTGAACTCGACACGGCCAAGAGGTTGAATGCTGACAACCTCGAGGCTTTTAATAGCGAGAGGACGAGCCTGATGACCAACAGAGATGAGCTATCCAACCAGCTTAAGTCAGTTGAGAAGAAGCTCGAGGCCTCGCGCAAAGAGGTTGTTGATCTCAAGGGCCAGATGAGGGGCCAAAAGGAGCTGCTTGATCGGGCCCAGGCTCAGCGGGATGACTTGAAACAACAATATGATAAGTCCGTTAAGGACTTAAAGCAGAAGAGGAACAAGTACATCCGCCGCTGGAAGCGATCGCAGGAGGGCAAGAACTTCGCTGACCAAAAGATGGTCGAGGGTTTGCAATCTGCTCGAGGTGAAGTCCAGGGCTTTTTCGAGAAGACTCTGAAGGACTTGGCTCCGGAACTGGACTTTCAACAAGTTTTGGCCAAGTATGATGAGTATGAGCAGAAGGCCCTTGATGCATATATGGAGAAGGAAAAGGCTAAGCGGGGGGCTGGTGAAGCTTCGACCTCTGTCCCTGAGGAGGTCGCAGAGGCCGCAGAGGTCACAAAGGATCAAGCCCCCGCCGACCTTTCTCCTGTCAAGGAAGGCGAAGTTCAAGCTGCTGAGGTTGCTCCGGAAGCTGTTGAAGGGGAGCCTGAGGTGGATGAAGCTGATGATGCGAGCTCTTCATCCGAGTCCTCGTCTGAGGAGGAAGATATCGACATTGAGGCCCCTTGATTTTGTAACTCAGCATTATGTATTTAACTTTTGTAACTCAGTAACTTAGCTTCTTTATTCTGTTTTCAAAGCTTGTAATCTTTCACTTTGAATGGAATGAAGAACTTTTTGCCCATCTTGTTTCATGCATGCACTTATTTTCGACCTGCTAGGTCTCTTATGTATGACAAAGTTCGAGCACCCTCAAAGAAGGGTCTGCCGTAAAATTCGAAGGCCCTCCTCAAGGGAGTCGTATAGCTCAACATAGATTTGATTTTATCGAGACCGGTGAGGTCATAAATTCGTTTGAACCTGTTAGGTATTAAAAAATTCTAACATGATACATAAATAAAATGGATGACAAATTCGAAAGACTGGTGAGGTCGTATTTCATTCATAATTTTAACAAGTCTGTTTGGACCGGCAAGGTCTACAAGTTTAAGAGCATTACAATTATTTCGACGCATATCACAACAACTTAATCCTTAACAAGACCGGCGAGGTCGAAGTAGTACAAGAACTATCTATCTTGCTGTCATATTAGCCCCTTAAGTTGTTGTGGTTGGCTTTAAACGTAGAACTTCCTCAAGTTGTCGATATTCCAGGGACGAAACAAAGGATCACCATCCATGTTCTCGAGTCTATATGTTCCAGGATGAATAACCTCCGTTACTCGATATGGTCCTTCCCAATTTGGACTTAGCTTGCCAAGGTCCATCTTTTTTCCTGTGGCTTCAATCTTTCGAAGGACTAGGTCTTCGACTTCGAACTTTCTTTCCTTGACCCCTCGATTGTATAGCCTGGTCATTCTAGCCTTCTGAGCAATTCATTTGAGCAGTGCATTTCCTCTGGTCTCTGGCAAGAGGTCGAGGTTGACGCTTTTCTCTTCTTCGTTCTGCCCGTAGTCAAAGAATGTTATCCTCGGTGAGGGGATATCTACTTCGACTGGCAGCACAGCTTCACTTCCATAGACCAAGTTAAAAGGCGTATGACCAGTTGCTTCTTTTACAGTAGTTCAAGCTAACCATAGTATTCCTGATAAGTCTTCAACCCATGACCCTTTCGCTCCATCTAACATTTTCTTTAGCCCTTTGAGGATGACTTTGTTGGCTGCCTCGACCTGCCCGTTGGTTTGCGGTCGACTGGCAGCAGAAAATCTTGTTTGTATGTCAAAACGAGCGCAGTAAGCTTTGGTAGGACCACTGTTGAATTGTCGACCGTTGTCTGATATGAGTGCTCGAGGTATGCCAAAACGAGTGATTATGTTTTTCCAGATGAAGTCTTGTACTTTGTTATCTGTGATGGTGGCTAAAGGTTCAGCCTCGATCCACTTGGCGAAGCAGTCGACAGCTACCAATAGGAATTTTCTTCCACCAGATGCTACTGGGAAGGGCCCGAGGATGTCCATCCCCCACTGGTCGAATGGTAGTACAGCTTGCATTGTAGTGAGAGGAGAGGCTGATTGTCGATGTACATGGGCATACACTTGACAGTTGTGGCATTTTTTGACCATGTCTTTGGCATCTTTCATCACTATTGGCTAATAATACCCTGCTCGAAGAGCTTTTCCAGCTATGGTTCGAGCCCCTTGATGACTACCACAAGTGCCCTCGTGTATTTCTCGAAGTATTTGCTTGCCTTCTTCGAGTGTCACACATCTTAGAAGGGGATGTGTGAAGGACTTTTTGTATAGCAAGTGGTCGTGCAACAAAAACCAACTTGCGGCGTCGCACTCTTTCTGCTTCTTTTTCATCTTCCGGTAATTTTCCTTCTTCGAAGTATAGACGGATGCTTTGCATCCAATTGTTCGAGCGGTCTATGCTGCAAATGAGGAGTTGGATGTTGATACTTGGTTTATACAACACCTCCCAAGAAATGGTTCGGGGTTCCAGTCCAGACGCTGAGCTGGCCATTCGAGATAAAGCATCTGCTTGCTGGTTTTCGGACCGTGGGATGTGTTGTATTGAGAACTTGGTGAACTTTTGTTGTTGTTCTTTTACTTTGCCTAGGTACATCCTCATACTGTCTTCCTTTGCTTCGAACTCTCCTTTAACATGACCCACGACCAGTTGTGAATCTGTCTTGACGGTTATTTCATTAGCCCCATTCGAGAGGCATAGTTTTAATCCGAGCAGAAGGGCTTCATATTCAGCTTCGTTGTTCGAAGCCGCAAAGTCAAATTTTATTGCATATTCCATTTTATTTTCGAGAGGGTCTATTATCAGCAGACCGGCTCCGCAACCTGCTTTTGATGAAGAGCCATCAACATAGAGTTGCCATGTCCCGGTTAGGGTGGCAGTCTCGACTTCTGTTGGGTACTTAGCAATGAAATCGTCTAAGGCTTGTGCCTTTATTGCTCTTCTAGGTTCGAACTCTAGACCAAAGTCTGACAATTGATTAGCCCATTCGATAACTCGACTAGAGCCATTTCTACTTTCAAAGAGCTTTCTGAGTGGCTGACTAGTGAGTACTTTGATTGGATGAGCTTGAAAATAAGGCTTCAATTTTCAACTGGCCATCACCAAGGCATATATCATTTTCTCCGACGGGGGGTATCTACTTTCAGCTCCTCGGAAGGCATGGCTGACAAAATATACCGGGTGTTGTAGCTTGTCTCTTTCGGCAACGAGCACAGCACTTAGAGCGGTTTCAGATACCGCGAGATAAACGAATAATGTCTCTCCCGGCAAGGGTAAGACAAGCTTCGGTAATGAAGCTAAGTGGGTTTTCAATTGTTGAAAGGCTTTTTCTGCTTCACAGTCCCATTCGAAGCATGGTTTCTTCAATGTATTGAAGAAGTGTAAGCTCTTGTCAGCTGATCTTGATAGAAATCTTTCTAGGGCAGCCATACACCCTGTGAGTCTTTGAACCTCCTTCACAGTTCGAGGAGTCTTCATGTTGATGATGGCTTGTATTTTGTCAGGGTTGGCTTCGATGCCCCTCTGATAGGTTTTAGTCGTATCACCTAATCAAAAATAAACCTACGGACCTATAACTAGGTAGTCAGTGGAAGCAGGATCGAATCCACAGGGAGACAGAGTTTCTAAATTAATATTCAACCGATTCAGCTACTCCAGATGAAATTAGGGAAGAAATAATTAAATTAATGAATAGACTACAGAAGACGGAATAAATTGAGGATTAAACTATGGAATAAAAACCTAGGGTATTAGGTCGGTCCACCATGCTTATACCAATCAAATAGGGTCAACTACTACCAAAACCTAAGTCAAGAGTCGGGAGATTAGAGCCTATGTTGAGCTATGGTTAAGACTCAACGCTCATAGTTCAACATACGCCGCATATTCACTAACGTAATCAGAACTACTGACGTGTCCTAGGCCTCTAGTCGTAAGACGGATCTGTGCAAACAACTATTAACCACAAGCAACCAACGAAACTGCGCAATAACGTTAATTACTCAATAAAGAACAAACCACATCACAATCACCCTAATCAAGCCCTAGAAATTGATAGAAATCTAAATCGCAATCATGGTATAAACATGGCTTTCCTATCTAACACCCTAGAAAGAGACTACTCAGACATGATCGAATTAATAACGATAAAACTAATATGAAACCCTAACAATTGCATCATGAACGATTAAATAAATAAACTAAGCAATCAAAGTAATTAAAGAGATAAAGAGTAGAGAAGAGTACCAATTGACGGAAAGCAGGAACTTTTATTGAAATCGAAATAGGTTTGATCACCTCTAAATTAATCTAAAGTGTTTGAATTAAACTAAGAGCAATGAAGAATAAAACTAAGATAAAACCTAATGAAAGATGAATAAAAGATAGATGAAAGATAATGAGGAAAAGGTATTTATAATACCCCTCAAGTTCACTAAAAACGGGAACAAAAAGTGAAAAAGCGCGATAAAGAGCGCCAGACCCGATCGGGCCCGAGTCATCCACCCGATCGGGCCGACGTACAATGTCACCAATCTGCGCTCCTGGGCCTTCGTATAGTAGCAGCGAAGCAGCAATCTAAGAATTACGGCCCACCCGATCGGGCCGTGGGCAGCCACCCGATCGGGCCAGGCGACAAACGAGCTCAGCAGCTTCTTAGCGTCCGCAGCTTCACAATGGGACCTAGCAGCACCCCACCCGATCGGGTCGGGCACACTACGCCCGATCGGGTCTGGTGCATTGATGTTCGCCCGATCTGATCGGGCACTCCTTGCCCGATCGGGTCCGCAACTTTCATACCCGATCATAAATACTTCGCCTGATCGGGCCATTTCTGCCCGATCAAAGCACGGAAACCTCCTTTTTGACTCTTTGGCTCTCTAATCTTCACGTTTAGGGGTCTTGGGACCTCCTAAACTATTCATAGAGCTCGTGAGCCATCCTACGTGCCTCGTAACATCTCGAAAAGCCGTGGTTGCTTCCAAAAGGCTCGGAAATAAGGAGAAAACTCCATAAAACCTGCAATTCAATACTAAAACACGAAACCACAACTACATACGATAGTTAGCACAAAATAGCTCCCAAGAGCTCCAATGAAGCACAAATTAGCTTGTAAATAAGGGAGAAAACTCTATATAAATACGTGATATCAAACTCCCCCAAGCTAAACCTTTGCTTGTCCTCAAGCAAACAACACATGAACATGGAATAGACTACCTCACCCCAAAGATAAAAACAAATCAAAGCTCAAAACATTTTCAAGACTAAGAATCGTTCAAGCAGGCATAATTCAAGTTTGGCTAATCAAATCCATCCAACCACCAATCATTCAAGCAATTTATCAAACTCAAGCACCCATAAAGCATACAAGTCCTGAAAAGGCACTCGCAAGGGTGTCACTCCTCTCAATTTTGTGGCAGGCAAAGAATGTGCCCGAACACTCACCAACCCGACCATAAGTACCCTTCCCACTCACACTCTCATGTGTTTAAGAAGGTTCAATGACGCTCATCCTAGTCAAGTCGACTCAATTAGCAGAAATACTCTTTAACTTTGACAAACTAACTCGAAATCAATCAAATGAACAATGCAGACATAAGCTCAAGAGGACTTTATAGGGTTGTAATGAGTCTTAGGTGAGAGGTAGGGGATACTTTTGGGTAATGTGGTGGAAAAACCAAGAAAGGGGGAGTATAAATCATTCAAACAAGGCCTAAGATGGCCTTCACAACTCCCAACAATCACCATAAAACCATGTAAAATAACCCAACTCTCATAAATCAATGAAAAGCGCATAACAAACCCAATTTTCTAGCAATGGAGAGAATATTCTTTTATGAACGTACGTGAATGAAAGAACTAGAATTCTTTTGAATTTTCATTTCATTTTTCTTTCATTTTTCTGAACTTCATTCACGCAACTCTAAACTTGCTTTTTTTTTTCTTTTCTCTTTTTCATTCTCAAACCACAGCAAATACACTTTTAAACTCCTCAAAAACCAAACTAAACCAACAAACCAATCTCAAACTCAACCCATACAAAAGCTCCCCCAAGCTAGGCTTGGAATAATATCAAGTGAAGGCTTTTGGCTCGTAATAGGGGTTTAAGTAAAACGAAACAAGTCATTAGGCTCAACGGGGCTAAGGAGGATAAAAGTATATCAAAAATTCACTCTGAAGCTCAAGAATAAGACAAAAGAACGCCTCTATCACAGCACATGCTACAAGTCATCTAAAATCAGACAAGTACGAAGTCAAAGTCAAGATCAATCCACTAAAGAGGAACTAACACACAAGAATAGACTGGATAATAAAATGAATCCAATAGGCTACAAAGAGGCCTCACAGTCTAACCAATTCAGGTATGCAGCATAAAGTGGTCTAATATAATCCAAAAATGCTCGAAATCATAGCAATCAAACATCAAATCATAGCCTCAAGATCACAAATGCCCAGCTATCCAGAAAACAGAGTCAAATCAATTTCAAATAGAGCAAAACAAGGGGCACAGGGAGGCAACTAAACCAGTCATGGGAACCATATTTTTTCATTTTTTCAGTATTTTTCGAAAGCAGTAAAACTATTCTAGAAAGCAGTAAAAGAGATAGGGAATACAAACAGAACTCCTCCCCCAAGCTGAACTTGGCAGTGTCCTCAATGCCAAAAGGTGATAAGGACTATGCTAAGAGGAAAAACAATGTTAGTACCCTCACTCTCGCTCACAAAAGGAAGAAAAATAAAAAGAAAAGAAAAAGGGAAAGAAAAGAAATACGAGTTGCCTCTCGCACAGCGCTGGTTTATAAAGGTCCCGCACGACCATAATCCTCCCTTTCTCAAATAGGAGGGGCTTGGCAATGAGTGCCACCCTCATCAAACATCTTTCTCCTCCAAATGTTCTTGACAATGCCTCCAGACGGTGAGGCAACCTTAGGTGGAATTGGAACCTTCTCCACCCCTACTTCATCTAAAACCTTATCCCTGCAAAAAGATTGTTCAAGCATAGGAGCCTTAACAGCATTGGTTAGTTTAAACATCACTTTGTCATCACCAACACTCAGAGTTAAAGTCCCAGACTTGACATCAATGACAGCACCAGCAGTACACAAAAACGGCATACCCAAGATAATAGGGATCTGGGCATCCTCATCCATATCTAACACTACAAAATCAACAGGAATATAGAATTTTCCTACCCTAACAGGAACATCCTCTAAAACACCTAGAGGGTATTTTATAGAACGATCCGCCATCTGTAAAGTGATTTGTGTGCATTTAAGGGCTCCCATGTTCAGTTTCTTATAAACAGACAATGGCATAACAGAAACAGAAGCACCTAAATCACACAAAGCCTTATCAATAAAAATAGGTCCAAGATGGCAGGGTATAGAAAAACTACCAGGATCTTTTAACTTTGGTGGGGTTTTATTTTGAATAAAAGCACTGCACTCTTCAGTAAGAGCGACACGTTCTACCCCACCAAAGTCTCTTTTCTTAGAAATCATGTCTTTCAGAAATTTGGCATAAACAGGCACTTGGGTAATTAAGTCTGTGAATGGAATCGTTACCTCAAGGTTTTTGACCATAGACAAGAACTTACCAAACTGCTGATCGACCTTGGACTGTTGCATCCTGTGAGGAAAAGGTAGCCTTGGTGTAAAAGGCGTTTCAGAAACCTTCTCCTTTTTCTTCCCTGTCTGTTCAGCTTCTGCAGACAAATCGACTTCAGACGTCGAATTCTTTCTTTTTCCTTCCTCTACCACCCTCTTCTTCCCTGCAGTCGGGGTAACCTCATCAATGGGCACTGGAGGGGCATCATATGCAATGCCACTACGAAGAGTGATGGCATTCACATGTTCTCTCTGAACTGGTTGCCCTGGCAATTGTCCCTGCTGCCTCTGTGCATTAGATTCTGCCAACTGAGCAACTTGAGCCTCGAGAAGTTGGATGTGCTTCTCTTGAGTCCTCCTTGTTTCCTCATTTGCCTTTTGCATAGACAATATCAGTTTCATTAGTTCAGAATTGCTAGGCTCTTGTGGGTTGTTTTGTGGAGGTGGGGTGTGGAAATTTTGTGGAGTTTGGAAGTTATTGGGATGATGGAAGTTTTGTGGTGGTGGTCTTTGGAAATTTTGTGGGGGTTGATGGTATGAAGGTTTAGGGTAGTTTTGTGGAGGTGGAGGTTGATGGTTTTGTGGGTTTTGGTAGTTATGTGAAGGGGGGAAGGTTTGTGGTCTTTGTTGGAAGGCATTGGCCTGCTCCATCTGAAATTGACTGAATTGACAGTCATGCCCAAAGTGACCCTGAACACCACATAGCTCACAGTAATATGAGGTAATGGGTGCTACTGCAGACATAGCATTGATACTCAAAGGGGGTGCTGCTGAGGAAGAGGAACTGAAGGTGTTAATCTGCTGACTCAGCTTCGCCATCTGCGAAGTCAATAATGCAATGGCATCTACCTCCAGTACCTTCCTCGTAATGCTTCGGGAAGTGGAATGATCATTGGATGCGAGGTTTGATAGAAACTCGTAACCTACATCCACTTCCTTATCCAGAAAAACTCCTCCTGCAGACGAATCAACAATACTCTTCGTCTGAGGCTGCAGACCATTGTAAAATGTCTGCGTCAAGAACCATTTGTCCATGTTGTGGTGTGGACACTCTCTCTGTAAATCTCTAAACCTAGCCCACGCTTCCCTTAATGTTTCATCAGGCTCTTGGGAAAACGTGGCTAGTTTATTTCTGATTTCTGCTGTTTTAGTGGGTGGGTAATACTCTCTCAGAAATACAACAGAAATCTCACTCCACTCGGTTTCTTTCACATCGTTCAACCATTTTTGGGCTCTATCTCTCAGTGAAAACTCGAACAACATGACTTTGAGTTGATCTGGAGTGACGCCGGCATGTTTAACGGTTCGACAGAGTTGTTGAAACCGTTGCAGATGATTTGCCGGATCTTCAGTAAGATGCCCACCAAACTGATTTTGCTGGACCATGCTGATGAGTCCAGGCTTGATTTCGAAATTTGCTGCGGCAATGGTGGGCATAGTAGGTCCAGTGGAGAGACCATCCGGGTTGGGCACCCCATATGACTTCAGTGATTTTGACATAACTGAATTCAAGGTGTCTGTTCCAGAGGTGTTCAGCTGAACAGACTGCTTTTCTTTCTGCTTTATCTTTCGGATCCGCCTGATTGTCCTAGTAAGATCGGGGTCCGCTGGAATTGGGGAACCGTTTCTTTGGGACCTGGGCATACAAAAGAAACAAAAGGCAGCAGTAAAACGTACCTCGATTGAAACAATGAAGTTCCAATGAGGTACAGAGAAGTAGACCAAATAATTAAATAAAAACTTAGAGAACTAGCCGTCTCCCCGGCAACGGCGCCAAAATTTGATAGGTTTTAGTCGTATCACCTAATCAAAAACCTACGGACCTCTAACTAGGTAGTCAGTGGAAGCAGGATCGAATCCACAGGGAGACAGAGTTTCTAAATTAATATTCAACCGATTCAGCTACTCCAGATGAAATCAGGGAAGAAATAATTAAATTAATGAATAGACTACAGAAGACGGAATAAATTGAGGATTAAACTATGGAATAAAAACCTAGGGTATTAGGTCGGTCCACCATGCTTATACCAATCAAATAGGGTCAACTACTACCAAAACCTAAGTCAAGAGTCGGGAGATTAGAGCCTATGTTGAGCTATGGTTAAGACTCAACGCTCATAGTTCAACATACGCCGCATATTCACTAACGTAATCAGAACTACTGACGTGTCCTAGGCCTCTAGTCGTAAGACGGATCTGTGCAAACAACTATTAACCACAAGCAACCAACGAAACTGCGCAATAATGTTAATTACTCAATAAAGAACAAACCACATCACAATCACCCTAATCAAGCCCTAGAAATTGATAGAAATCTAAATCGCAATCATGGTATAAACATGGCTTTCCTATCTAACACCCTAGAAAGAGACTACTCAGACATGATCGAATTAATAACGATAAAACTAATATGAAACCCTAACAATTGCATCATGAACGATTAAATAAATAAACTAAGCAATCAAAGTAATTAAAGAGATAAAGAGTAGAGAAGAGTACCAATTGACGGAAAGCAGGAACTTTTATTGAAATCGAAATAGGTTTGATCA
This sequence comes from Patellifolia procumbens, assembly GCA_947645195.1. NCBI lineage: Eukaryota > Viridiplantae > Streptophyta > Magnoliopsida > Caryophyllales > Amaranthaceae > Patellifolia > Patellifolia procumbens. The sequence continues at coordinate 105,315 of CANSGD010000619.1, read as the reverse complement.
CCTCTAAATTAATCTAAAGTGTTTGAATTAAACTAAGAGCAATGAAGAATAAAACTAAGATAAAACCTAATGAAAGATGAATAAAAGATAGATGAAAGATAATGAGGAAAAGGTATTTATAATACCCCTCAAGTTCACTAAAAACGGGAACAAAAAGTGAAAAAGCGCGATAAAGAGCGCCAGACCCGATCGGGCCCGAGTCATCCACCCGATCGGGCCGACGTACAATGTCACCAATCTGCCCTCCTGGGCCTTCGTATAGTAGCAGCGAAGCAGCAATCTAAGAATTACGGCCTACCCGATCGGGCCGTGGGCAGCCACCCGATCGGGCCAGGCGACAAACGAGCTCAGCAGCTTCTTAGCGTCCGCAGCTTCACAATGGGACCTAGCAGCACCCCACCCGATCGGGTCGGGCACACTACGCCCGATCGGGTCTGGTGCATTGATGTTCGCCCGATCTGATCGGGCACTCCTTGCCCGATCGGGTCCGCAACTTTCATACCCGATCATAAATACTTCGCCCGATCGGGCCATTTCTGCCCGATCAAAGCACGGAAACCTCCTTTTTGACTCTTTGGCTCTCTAATCTTCACGTTTAGGGGTCTTGGGACCTCCTAAACTATTCATAGAGCTCGTAAGCCATCCTACGTGCCTCGTAACATCTCGTAAAGCCGTGGTTGCTTCCAAAAGGCTCGGAAATAAGGAGAAAACTCCATAAAACCTGCAATTCAATACTAAAACACGAAACCACAACTACATACGATAGTTAGCACAAAATAGCTCCCAAGAGCTCCAATGAAGCACAAATTAGCTTGTAAATAAGGGAGAAAACTCTATATAAATACGTGATATCACCCTCTCATCCACCAAGAATCCTAGGCATTTCCCTCCTCGAACGCCGAAGACACACTTCTTAGGATTCAATTTCATGTTGTAAGAACGGAGGGTAGACAAAGTATCCCGCAGATCTTGGACATGATCCTCGACTAGCTTGCTCTGGACTATCATGTCGTCAACATAGACTTCGACATTGCGCCCTAACTGCTTCTCGAACATTTTATTTACAAGCCTTGGATATGTAGCCCCTGCGTTCTTAAGTCCGAACGGCATGACCACGAAACAATAAATCCCGGAACTTGTAATGAATGCGGTATGCACCTGATCATCCTCGGCGAGGGGAATTTGGTGGTAACCAGAATTTGCGTCCATGAAGCTAAAAAGTGCATGACCTGCCGTGGAGTCGACTCTGTAACGCCCCAAAAACGGGTGCCTTAATTAACCACCATTAACTATAACTAATCAAAAGATTTGCGGAAGCGTTTCCTTAAACCTGTGGGTTATGGCCCACTAATAATATAATATTCTTACAAAAGCTCAATATCTCATAATTACAACTAAGACCTTAAATACTTCCTTCATCTCATTTCTTGAAATCCATCCTAAGCACTTGCTTTTCCCAGATCCATCTTCATCCTTCTTTCATAACCTAAGCTTCGTTCAGAAGAAAAATAGAGAAACAAGAAAAGACATAAAACATTCCAAAATGAGTGGAAAACCCGTAACTTTACTCCAGCCCGTAAAAACGGTTTTGGTTTGAAAACATTTGTATTTTCAAGCATATATTTCTAGAAGATGAAGCAGACACATACTTCACATGTAATCATACTTGACATAGAATACTCACGTTCATATGATACATGCAATCATGTTAACGGACACTTTCATATTTTCATAAGAACATATGTAGACTAGTAGAACTTAAAAGCTAATCATGTAAGAAATTGACGTCATGCATTCCATGTTAATTACTTTAAGTACAAGCACGTGTCATGAACATTATATACTGAGCATTAAGTAAATCCATTACGTTAAAATGTAACCTCAAACTTTAAACAGGAGGAAAGAATAATTCAAACATTTATGATTACAGTGTGATCCATAATGATCCATAATTCCTTTTTAATCAGTTTTATACTGGTTGTTGGTCTGTATTTCAGGGGTGGGACGTCTCCCACAATGGGCCAGTGCCCCAGGAAAAGGGCCAGTGCTCATCAGGAATAACATTAGCGGGCCAGTGCCCCAGGATAAGAGCCAGTGCTCATCAAGAAACAGGATACAGCTCGGTACGTGCACGACCATCAGTCAGGATATATACAGCTAACAAACCAGTTCTTTCACTTGAACTTATCATGTTTCATAACTTTTAATATCCATCAGTGATATTCAGTATACTTCAATCATTCATTCAGTTCTACCTTTGTATAGGTAGTAAAATCATATCGTAAACAGTATTCATCATTCATGGTAACATTGGATTATGAAGCGTTCATAGTTCCGTCATTCATAAGGTATAACACCATCCCATGATTCATAAAGCTACATACTTAATCCATAACCATACGACACTTATTACTTTGCTTATAATATTTTATAACTTTATTAACGTATTCCCAGACACTAATTGGCTTTACAGAAGCTCACATATTTCATAATACCTGTAAATGAACAACAACACCTCATATATTACACTGAACATGGATTCAGACTTAAGATTACTTTTAATAAGTCATAGAGGTAGAAATCATAGGTCATAAGTTTATCATGGAAATACAAAACATACGTATTCATAATTCATATAAGCATGTAACTCATGGATAATAGCATGAAATAACATACTTCATTTAATAAACATGAGTCATGAGTCCTGAGTCTTGTAATAAAAGTATTAATTATATATATTTACGAAATCACATAAACATGTATCACGTAACTCAGAACCGACATTCTTTACTTAAACATTAAATAATCATGTGAACAATAATTAGATTACATAACTTAACATCGGGTTTTATATGAACATGGATAAAGCCGTAAAATCATACTGGTCACGTAAAATCATACTTTCATACATTATTCATTTATTCACGTTATAAATAATAATTCATACATATTTTACTTACGTAAGCATGAGACATGGATCATAACTATAACTACCTGTAATTACATAAACGTGATGTTACTCGGATAAGCATATAACATGAACGTATTTCATATATTACCATACATTACTTAAACATATAATAATTATTTAAATTGCATAATTCATATGATCATATGATCTCATATCGTTCATAAATAATGATTATTCTCTTTACATATGAATTATAATCTATAAATATATACTTCCTCCGTTTCGCAATACTCGCAACATAAGAATAGTAGCCACTATTCATGAACCAATCTTATGTTATATTTTTTTACAAGTGTATAAGAAAAAACATAGTAAAGTGGGGTCTTATTTGATTCGTCTTAATGCATACTATCATAATATCAACTTTTTATAATTTTTACTTATCAATAATTAGAGATATTAAGGTTCAAAGTATTGCATTGGATAGTGTGCAAACAAGAAACGTTGCGAGTATTGCGAAACGGAGGAAGTATATATTCGAATAACTTTACGTAATACGATGAATATGATTTTAAATAGAAATTTCATAATTACGTAATACGATGAATATGATTTTAAATAGAAATTTCATAATACGAAATCCCCATAATTACATTTTACATTATAAAATCACATACGGGCAGGTATAATGCTGGACATAAAGGTTACCTTAATCGCTCAATCCATAATAACACCAGAACTCCCAAGAACGTCATCCATGGACCTTTCGAATTCCCACATTCCGTTTATCGCTCCATAAACATCAATAAAATAATAATCATCAGAATCAACCCAACTTATAACTTATCACGGCCTTTCCTTAATGACCTACTTTTCGGAAATAAAACCATTATTTAAAATTCATTATAAATTCTTTAAAATGCCACTTGTATAAATATGAAATATTCGCTAAATAATACATAATAATGATAATTTATTTAAAATCATTTCCTAAAATAACTACTTAACTAATTGGGATTTAATAAGCTATATAGTGAAATGCAATTGGGTTTTAATACCTTAAGTCAACATTGACATTGAGTATTTACAACTCTCAATAACTGGTTCTTAAAGAACCAGTTTCCTGCTTCTTTTATTTAAGCCACGAAAAGGAAGAGGAGAGTGGGTGTGGCGAGTTGGAGGAGCAGGGAGGCAGCCATGGTTGTGGGTGTGTGTTGCCGACGATTTCTGGGTTGCGAGAGGAGCCACGAGCGGTGGTGCAGCAGCGGCGGCAGCAGCGAGCAGGGGAAGAAAACAGGGGAGGAATAAAGGACGGAGCTGCGGGTGGGTTTATCAATGGCGAGTGGTAGTTGAGGGTGGCGTTTCTGGTTGTTTTTGGTGGTTCGAGTGGTAGACAATAGGCGGCAAAGGTGGTTGCACGAAAACAGGGCAGCAAGTGGTGGTTTTGGTGGTTGTAGCTTACTTCACCTCTTCAATGGTGAAATTTGAAATCAAATGAATTGGGGAAGAAGAAGAGTTGCGTTTCTTACAGAATTGGTAATATGATTTCTAAGTGAATTGGATTGAAATGAATGTCCTATTTATAGAGAATTCAAGGTGTTCAAACTCAAGTTGGATTTTCCCTCTAATGGATAACTATAAAAAAACAAGATGAGAAGATGAGGATGATGGTGATCTTTATCTCCAAATTGATTTTGTCTGCTTTGTTATGCTTATCAGAAATTCATACTCAAGCTTATCCAACCTCTTGTTGCTCCAATGGAGAAGGAGAAAAGAAGCAGGAGGTGGAAGATGAAGTTTTTCTTTTGTTTTCTTTTCCTTTTTCTGATTTTTGTGTTTTGGGTTAAATGGTTTTTGGGTTGTTGAGAATTTTGAATTGGGCTTTAAAACATGGTTTGGGGCTCTAATTTGCCATGGAGACAACAATTCAATTACCAACATGCAAAAGCTTTATTTACCTACTCTAATTATCAAGCTTATTATTTAAAACAACTTTAAAATATTAAGTAGTAAAATATATTTTATCAAGAAAATTTAATACATTTTAGTAAAATAATAAGCTCATATTTAAATTAATAATCTTAATTAGTTAATAATAAAATAAGGTTAAAACTCGGGGTATTACAACCAACTTGTCGATCTTAGGGAGGGGGAAGTCATCTTTGGGACATGCCTTATTGAGATCGGTGAAATCGACGCACATGCGCCATGATCCGTTGGGCTTTCGAACTAGTACTACGTTCGACATCCATTCTGTGTATTGAGATTCTTTTATCATTCCAGCATTTAGCAGCTTTTTCACCTCTTCAGCTGCTGCTTTGTTCCTTTCAGCGCCCTGGTGTCTTAACTTCTGTTTGATGGGCCTGAATTCTGACTTGATGTTCAGCTGATGTTTAGTGACCGAGGGGTCTATCCCTGGCATCTCATCAGCCAAAAATGCGAACACCTCTTGATACTCTTGGAGGAGATCCACTATTTCTTTTCGAACGACCTGGTTAAGGTCCTTTCCAATTCGAACTGTCCGGTTAAGATCAGGTCCGAGTAGTATTTCTTCATCTTCATCGACCGGCTGAGGTCGATTGCAGTTGATTGAGTTCTCGTTGTAAAACAAACCCAATGGTGGAGGTGAAATTTTTTCAGTTTCTTTTTTCTTATCTTTTCCTTTTTCCTGAGCTTGATTCGACTGGCTTGCTCCTTCTCAAGCTATTGACATAACATTCTCGAGTAGACTTTTGGTCCCCATGAAACCTTCCAACTGTCCCATCATATGCTTCGAACTGCAACAGGAGCTGGTAGGTCGAGATTGCATCTTTTATTCTGTTCAGTGTGGGCCTCCCTATAATGATGTTATAGGGGAGGTCGATGTCAACAACTAAAAAGTTGATTGGAAGGCATCGTCCTTTTCCCTTGTCACCAAACCGGCTAGGCAAATTGATGACTCCAAGGGGGTCAACGGATTGCCCTCCGAATCCGACCAAAGGTTGGTCAATGGCCTTGATGTCCTTCTTTTCGTATTTGAACTTTTGCAGACATTCCCAAGTAATGATGTCTGCCGAGCTCCCACTGTAGATCAACACTCGACCAACCCTGTGGTTGGCCACTTTTAGTTCGATGACCAGAGGGTCATCATGGGGGGTCTGTATCTCCTTCGAACTTTCTCCGAACACCATGGTGGGAGTGTCCGGCCTTTTCATTCTCTCGCCATCTTTTAGATGGTATAGGTGATTCTTCCTTGCGTTGCCGGTTAGGCCTCCTGAAGCGAAGCCCCCAGCTATGACGCCTACATAGCCTTCGGTTTCATCGCTCCTAGCTTGTTTCTCCTTTCCCTTATCTCTTCTTCGATCACCCTGAGGTTCCTTAAGATATCTGTTCAATTTCCCTTCATCAGCCAACTTGTCGAGAGCTTTCTTCAATTCCCTACAGTCCTTGGTCGTGTGACCACAATCTTTATGGTATTCGCACCACAGCTTTTTGTCTCTGCGATAACTCGACGTTTTGATGGGGTTAGGTCGAGGCAACACAGATTTCTCTTTTATGTCTAAGTATATTTCCTGCCGGTTAACATTGAAACGAGGGTCATGACCTCCGTCGGATGGTCGATGTCTCTTTAGCCTGTCTGCCATGTCTTTCTGATTCGATGGCTCATTTCTCCTTTTGTTGCCTCCCTCTTCATGAACATTCTTACAGATGTCTGATGCCTGGATATACTTCTGTGCCTGCCTTATGGCATCGGTCAAAGTGAGGGTCTCTCTCATGGCGAGCTAGAACTTGAAGCGTCCAGGATGAAGGCCGTTCATCAAGGCCGTAACAGCAACTCCATCTTGGAGGTCGGAGACCTTGAGGGACTCTTCGTTGAATCGCTTGATGTAGCAGCTCAACTTTCCCCTTTCTGCTGGGAAACTGACATCAAGTGTACACTAGTCTTTTTGTGACGTTTTGCCGCTATGAAGTGCTGAGAGAAGAGAGCTTCGAGAGACGAGAAGCTGGTAATGATGCCGTTTGGTAGGCTTGTGAACCAATTAAGGGCCAAGCCTTTGAGGGTGGTCGGGAAGTACCTGCACCACGTCGCTTGGCAAAACGTCTGCACGCTCATTTGAGCTTTGTACGCTGCTAGATGGTCAGCAGGATCAGTGATTCCTGAGTAGTGCTCTATCAAAGGAATCTTGACTTTGCCCGGGTTAGGGGTCTCCATGATGTGTTGGCTAAACGGTGATTTATGTGCCACTGCTGAACCCACTCGAAAGCCTGATTCTACTACCTCCTCGGGCTCCTCGATCCGTGGTGGGTTTGCTATTCTCAGAGTGTGATGGCTTGTCACGGGATGAGATTGTCCTGTGGTTCGTGTGGCTACTGAGTACCTCGAATTTCCTCCCTGGGATTGCTCTCTTATCTTTTCGATGATCTCCCGGGCGTCGAAGTTCTTACCCCTCATCTGTTTCTGTTGTATGATATGTCGAGCATCATCCTGGCTCGGTGACATGATAGATTTTCCTTTCGAAGCAGCAGGTATCTTTTTCGAAGGGCCGCCAACAACATGCTCGGTTAGGGCACGTTTTGGCTGAGCTGCCCTTCGATGATCCTGCGGTTGATCCAGGACTGTCCCTCGGTCAGGGGGAGTAGTCTGTTGAGTCTTCATTACTGAAACGAGCTGTTGCATGACAGTAGTCATATGTCTTTCTATTCGGAGTTCGAGTTGTCGAAGATCCGAGTAAGTCACTGCTGGTGGTGGTGGTTCGATAGCCATGTCAGCCTGGCTTCCAGTTTCAGGGACGTCAGTCTCGTCCTCAACGATAGCACCTCCTTGGTTCAGCAGAGTAATCTGAGCATTCTCAGAAGCAGTTCTTCGAGCAGCAGTACCGCGATTACCTTGTCCTCGTGTCATGGTGTTCGAAAATGTAGCTGTTATGTAAGGTCCCCACAGACGGCGCCAACTATTTAGGGTACAAGAAACACAGTGAATTTGTAATTCGGGGAAGTCCAATTTCCAGCTAGGGTAGTAACCAAATAAGTCCAAGGTCCAAACACATTCAAATACCGTTTCTTGATCCCTGAGGTTGAACTGTTCAGATAAAGATTAACATTTTAATCTCATTTAAGATGGCCATGTATTTCTACAACTCTCCGTCATCGATAGGAGGACTTATCTAGTATTGTATGACCAAAACACTCACTCAATCCTTATCTAACTTGATATGTTGTTTCTAGAACAAAAATATTTGTATGTATAGAAGGTATTTTGAAAATTGTCTTAGTTATTTGCCCTCTATAGGAGATTCGAAGGCTATCCACCGAGAGAAATCCCACATAACTCAGTTCCCATGATCAGCAGTAAGAGGAAATCGATCCACATATCTCAACAAAGAGGTGACACGTTGATATCGCGTATTTATATAGACTTTTCTCCCTTATTTACAAGCTAATTTGTGCGTCATTGGAGCTCTTGGGAGCTATTTTGTGCTAACTATCGTATATAGTTGTGGTTTCGTGTTTTAGTGTTGAATTGCAGGTTTTAGGGAGTTTTCTCCTTATTCCCGAGCCATTTGGAAGCAACCACGGCTTTACGAGATGTTACGGGGCACGTAGGAAGGCTCACGAGTTTTATGGGTAGTTTAGGAGGTCCCAAGACCCCTAAACGTGAAGTTTAGAGAGCCAAAGAGTCAAAAAGGAGGTTTCCGTACTCTGATCGGGCAAAAATGGCCCGATCGGGCGAAGGAATTATGATCGGGTATAGAAGTTGCGGACCCGATCGGGCAAGGCATGCCCGATCCGATCGGGCGAGCTCACATGTGCCCAGACCCGATCGGGCAACCTCTGCCCGACCCGATCGGGTCGGATGCTGCTAGCTCTCACTATGATGATGCGGACGAGGAGAAACTGCTGGGCTCATTTGCCTCCAGGCCCGATCGGGTACTGTGCTCGGGCCCGATCGGGTGGGCCGCAATACTCGTATAGGCGCTGCTGCTTTCACGCTGAGCCCAACAAGAAGCCAAGCTGAAGACTTGTCACTATGGGCCCGATCGGGTAGATGCCTCGGGCCCGATCGGGTCCCATGCACTTATTCGCGAATTTCGTCTTTTGTTTCCGTTTTAATTAGACTTGAGGGGGTATTATAAATACCTTTTTCCTCATTATCCTTGAATCATCTTTTAATCATCTTTTATTCTAGTTTAGACTCTAGTTATTTCTCATTGTTCTTAGTTTAATTTAAACACTTTAGATTAGATTAAAGGTGATTGAATCTGTTACGATTTCAATAAAAGTTCCTGCTTTCTGTCAATTGGTATTCTTTCTTACCCTAATCTCTTTTATTATTCTCAATTGCTTAGTTTATTTATTCAATTATTCATGATGCAATTATTAGGGTTTTATATTAGTTTTGTTGTTGTTAATTCGATTATGAGTGAGTAGTTCTCTTTCTAGGGTGTTAGATAGGAAAGCCATGTTTATACCATGATTGTGATTTAGATTTCTATCAAGTTCTAGGGCTTGATTAGGGTGATTGTGATATGGTTTGTTCTTATTGAGTAATTAATGTCAGTGTATAATTTCATTGATTGCTTGTGGTTAATAGTTGTTTGCACAGATCCGTCTTATGACTAGAGGCCTAGGACATGTCAGTAGTTCTGATTACGTTAGTGAACATGCGGCGTATGTTGAACGATGAGCGTTGAGTGTTAACCATAGCTCAACATAGGCTCTAATCCCCCGACTCTTGACTTAGGTTTTGATAGTAGTTGAACCTATCTGATTGGTATAAGCATGGTGGACCGACCTAATACCCTAGGTTTTTAGTCCATAGTTAAATCCTCGATTTATTCCGTCTTCTGTAGTTTATTCATTAGTTTAATTAATTCTTCCCTGATTTCGTCTGAAGTAGCTGAATTGGTTGAATATTAATTTAGAACTTTTGTCTCCCTGTGGATTCGACCCTGCTTCCATTGACTACCATAGTTAGAGGACTGTAGGTTTATCTTTGATTAGGTGATACGACTAAAACCCTATCACACGTAGCCATGTCTTTTTCACCCCAACATCCCTAGGGTAGTTTATCATTATTCTTTTTAGGCTCTTGGGCAGTGACAAGAACAGATGAACTCCTTTTAGAGGGCAAATGTTGTAAAGGAAAATTAGTCCCTCTATTCTATCAACATGTGGTTTAGTCAAAGGCTGACACGTGTCAACCCTAAAGAAGCTACATGTGTCACCCCCTGAGGATGACATGTGGCAAACCTTTATTGCCTGACACAAAATGGCTAAAAGCCCCAAATAATGTAAGCCCAAAAGGATGGAACCACATCAATTGCGCCACATGTCAAGTAACTAGAAGACAACCAATTAGAAGACCCTATTTTAGGGCAAAACAAGGAGGCCTAAGCCCTTTTAACTAGTATAAATACTCTTATGTCATACCAGAAAAGGTAAGGTTCACACTTCCCCATAAAATTGCTATTGTCATGCCAGAGCATCTTACTCTAGATTACTAACTTAAGCATCGGAGGGGAAATCAACCCAAACCCTCCTAGGTTGGTTTCCTTAGTGCAGGTTCGGAGTGCAGATTAGATCATTACCTACACAAGTCTCAGCAATTACTCTTTTACCCTTGAAGAATATCAAGCATGCAAAAACATAAATCATGGTTGGGTTTGGTATTTCAATTGGGGTATTTAGGTTTCAGGGTGTAAGGATGGGTTTCAGGAGGGATTCAATGGTGCTAGGGCTGGTGGAATGGGGGATCAATTGTGCAATTAGGGGTGGTCAATGATGGGTCACTATGCCATATGGAGGGGGGTGTTTTTGGTGTTGGTCGGTCAAAGGAACTTAGGATGACATTGATGGTGGTGGTCTTGTAGTGGGGACGAAGGAGAAAAAATTTAAAAGTTATAAAAAAACTTACCAATATAACCGTTCACAGGTCAATCGACTTGTTTAAAACATATTTGTATTAAAGTTAAATTTTAAATAGGAATAATGTGAACCTCAAATTATCTTTAATGGACAGACCAACGATTAGCTTATTTGTGATAAATTTTCCAAAAGAAAATAAATCAAACATTTGGAGATTGGACCATGGGAAGTATGAATTAAAAGTTTATATAATCCAATGTTATATAATAATCATTTTACTAATAAAAATATTATCTAATATTTCTTTGATTTTGAATTTAGAAGCATATAAATTAAAGATGGTTTTGTTTAGGGGAGCATGAAAGAAATATTTCCTTGTCTACGAAGTAAAGAAGTACAGAGTTGTCAAAAAAAGTGTAAAGAAGTATAGTTATACATTAGAAAACATATCTCAATAAAACAAAGATCAATGTAAAGAATGGAGATAGAGATGAGTGTGACCCTGCACTTTTGGAATGAATTTAGCTTAATTTAACTAGATTGAACTGAACTAAATTGACTTGATAGAATTGAAAACTAAAAAACTAAGGGGGCTTTTGGATTGGGGGTTTTCAAGAAAGGGAAAGGGAAATGAAAGCCCAAATTCTCTTTGTTGTTGTTTGTTTCACCATTTTTCTGATTCACTTTACCCTCTTTTCCTTTTTAATAACCCCTAAAATTCTCTAAAATGATTTGACCCCCTTTACTTAGAAATGGGGGTAAGGGAAACCCCCCATTGACCACCCATCTAACCTCCACCACCTTGAACCTCAGCCCCACCATCTCCACCTCCGACCAACAATCCCACACAGCCACACCCCTACAAACGAGAGCCACCACACAACCACACCCTACAACTGGAAACTACTGTCGTAAACCACCACAAACTTTAAAATTGATCCACAAAAACCAAAAATCAATGAACATACCTCCGAATCAGCCCAAACCCACTGAAACCTATCAATCGCCATCGAAAATACCAAAAGCCCCCCTAAAACCACCCTAAAAAACCCTAACACAATGTATCCTGATGACAAGTTTCATTTTTAGGTTTAACATCAAGCCAAAAGTATTAAATAAGTAGATCAATACCAAAAAAAATAATGAAAGAGAGCGATAACAGATGATATAATCTTATAATGTTATGAAAAAGTACTCCATCTATTCCTAAATGTTTTCCCAATTTTGTTTATGTGATATTTCTAAAAGTTCTTTCTACTTTGAATCTTTTCCATTTTGAGAATATATATCTCACCATCGTATCCTTTAACAACCAAATATTTACAACACTTTTTTTTACCTTTTGTCTTACACATGACCTATTTTAGAACAATTATTTTTCAATCATCAACTTTTCTTTCTCTTTCTCTCTCTCTTTTGCTTTTTGGAAAATAAAAATGTACCAAAGTATAACTTTATAGTATATTACAAAATTGGAAAATTTTTTATTCACCTTAATTTGTATTGAATTTTCGTCTTTTCTCCTAGTTTTCAGATGGAAACATGAAATGAGAACGGGAAGTATTACATACTTTCCCCGTTGTTTAATAAGTGACACACTTTATATTTGTACGCTTTCCAATGCATTATATCAAATATTATTGTTTGTAGTTATCAATAACTAAAAATAATAAAAAGTTGATATCGAGACGAATCTAACAACATCCATATAAATATATTTTTTCTAAAATATAAATCATCAAAACTAATTATAATTTAAAATATAAATAATAAATACTTTCTCCGTTTTTTTTAATATGCATGTTTTACCATTTTGGGATGTTTTTTTAATATGTACTTTTCTACCTTTTCCCATAAATGAAAAGTTGGCCCAGCTATTTATTATACTTCTCTCCTACTTTTTCTTTACTTCTCTCTACTTTTTCACTTTTTCCTTACTTTTATTAATTTTCTTTTTTACTTTTACACTTTTTCCTTATTCCGCACGCAAAAACAAACATATACGTTTCTAAATAAGTGACACACTTCTTCTTTTTACGTGTGCCAATGCATTATTCTAACCATTAATATCTACAATTATCAATAAGTAAAAATTAAAAAAACTTGATATTAAAAAAATTCACATTAACACGAATCTAATAAGTTCCCACATGACTATGTTTTTTTTAAAATGTAAATCACCAAAACTAATTAGAGTCTAAACTATAAATAGTAAACATTCAAATGTGTCACTTATTTAGAAACGGAGGAATTATTATAAAAAAAAATAAAGATAGTAATATACAAGTATATCACTTAGACGGAGGAAGTATTCGGGAACATAAGTAATCGAACATAAAAATAGTTCGACAGTGGCTGCCTAAAGCTTCCTACGGCCGCCCTGGAAAGTAAAATAGGGTTTTTCTCGAGAGAAAAATACAGTGTGTTTTAGGCTCCAAAATCAATCTTGTTTGTTTCATCGAATTCTTAAGTAAATTAATGGAAGCTTTGAAGGTTTCAAATGCAAATTTGGTAGTGTATCTTCATCCCTCAAAGACTAAAGCTGTTTCTGAATCAATTAAGCAGGAACTTAGCTCTCTACTCTTCAAGTACTCTTCTTTCTCTCTTGTTTATTTTCGTACTCAATTCCTCTGTTCCAGAACTGGTAACCCATTTACAACTATGAAATTGATTTCTTAATTTTTTTTTTCTGTTATCTGTGTTTCAACAGTGATAATATTGACTGTTATGCACACTGGATGCCTAGTTAAGAGATTTTTGGCAATTTCTATTTAATTGTGTTGGCTCTTACAAAACAAAAGCTGTTGTTGAAGCCTGAGCTATTATTATTGTCTTGTACGAATTTTCTAGGGTACCGTTTTGAGTGTTTGCCGCTTCGTTTGGTAGTGACTTGTGAGTAAAACATTTTTGTGGAAAACAGTTTTGCTCTATTTTTAGTTTTACATTGTTTGGTCGGCAAAGGAGTGTAAAATCATTTTGTCTTGGAGTTAAATAGTCATCCCAATGATTGGAAAACCATTTTCCTTTCAAAAGGAAGTGAAAACTGTTTTCCAATAGAAAACTAATTTTGCAACTGTGTTTTCCATTGAAATTGTTTTCTATGAGAATCGTTTTACATTGAAAATGTTTTACACTCAAATAGACGAGCTTGTGTGTTTAGTTGATATAGTTCCAGCTAGCTACATGATGCATCCTTTTAATTCTTGGTTGGATTTTTATTACTTCCCCCATTTCTTTTTAATTGCAACAAACTCAAGTGGGTGAACTCCTAGGCAAAATTTTAGTGTGAGTGTGTAAGGAATTGAGAGAGAAAGTGTGGCATGTGATAAGGAGAGAGATAGAAAGAATTGACTTGTGAAAAAAGGAAAGAAGACAATCAATTTGATATTTCCGTATTTGGCAATTGTTGCATTTAAAAAGAAACGGAGGAAGTAGATGATTCGTCACATATTGTTTTGAATTGATTAATCAGAATTGTCACTACGACCGTGTTTTGAACTTCTTATATATGCTTTTGTGAACAGGTTTAACGAAACGTTTGATGGTGTACTATTGGCTTTTGAGGTTGTAGATATTCCAAGCAGACATGGGAAAATTCTATCTGGCCTCGATCCTTATATTGGTATTAGATTAAAGGCGAATCTTTTACTTTTTGCCCCAAAGCCAGATACATATTTAGGTATGCTATCGCATTCAACTTCAGATGCCCAAGTAACTGCTTCTGCTGTGATAATTTAGTTGTTTACGGGGTCTTTGCACCAGACATTGCACAGTTCTTAGTTTCATCTTATTTGCAAATACTTTTTATTTTACGAATTTACAGTTTCACTTCCTTTTTAAGTTTTTTATTCTGATAGGGATGGCTCTGACCAAAACTTCTTTTTAGTAAAATATATCTTGATATTATTTTGTCTGTTTGTGCATTTTCCAGAAGGTAAAGTTGTGAAGGTTGCACAAGAATCAATACATGTTGTTGTTCTTGGATTTTCAGCTGCCATTATAACAGAGGAAGACATTCGTGATGAATTTAGATTTAAAATTGTATGTACCATTAGACTGATGTCTCTTCTCTTCTTGTCTCTCTTTTGAATTTGTTGACTTTTGGAAAATTTATTTCAACAGTTTCTTTTGTTATAGAGAAGTGGTGAAGAAGTGTTTCGGAGCACATCACATAAGCGACATATTATTAAAGTTGGAACAATGATACGCTTCTTAGTCAAGAGGTGAGGGACACTGTTCTTTCATTCACTCAAAGCATCCACTTGCAAGAAGTGCCTACATGTTTTGAAACTTATAATTCTTTGACAAATACTGGCTTTGTTTCTCTCTCAATGGATATCGATAGATGGGTTTCTTCTTGAATTGACGTAGCTATGATGAAGGATAGTATTGAACTATTATTACAAAGCTATTAAGAATACAATTGCTTGAAAGTTGTTGCAGTGTGGTTATGATACAATCCACCCCCCCTTAACCAAGAATAAGAAAAAGAAACACAATCAATGAAGAAAGACGCGTCTATAGCTATTCAAAGTCAAATAGAATTGAAATTTACCTTAATTATTGATCTTTCAAATGGTTATTATTTCCAAACACATAGACATTAAGTATACGGTATTTCATAAACATCTTTCTTTTGAATATTGCTTTAGACTTGACCTTCCTGACTTAGAAATGATGTTGATAGTTAGTGTATATGATTTTCTCGCACAATGAAGATGGATTTGGATGTATGTAATGGTATAAATATTGGGGAGTGCGACAACCTAAAAATATGTACATGTCCACATTAAATATATGCGTATTATAATCATACTATCATGCATAAACAATTCATTACCCTTTCTTTTGAGTTGCAAGATTTGTTTCGCCATGTGTTTCAATGCGCAATTGTCCCATTAATATCTTTACTTAAGTTGTGATAATAATTAGGAAGAATTCACAAGAATAATCCAAACAATGGCTTTAATCCTAACTATACATTATCCTAATATAATCTAAACTGAAGAAACGCTTTCTCAAAATGATCTATTTGTTTAAGAGGTAATTTTCTATATCTATCCTTCTTCTATCTCTCTTATCCACTTCCTTTCATAGCGACCCATCATTCTTCCTTGCAACCCAATCACCACATCCCTTGCTAGGGCTGCCAAACAGTTCGGGTTGGGTCAGGAGGTTTGTGTTTGGGTCAGTATTAAATAGGTTGGAAATCTTCAACCTAAACCAAACCCATTTATTAAACAGGTCGGAAACTTCAACCATAACCCAACCCGTTTCATAAACAGGTCACCCACTTAACCCATTTATCTTCGATTATTTAATTTTTTTTTATCGTAATTAATTATATTAAAATATTTAATAATACATTTCACTATAAAATGAATACATTTTGATTTTTTTCTAAAAATATGATAATTATAATTCATCTTTAGACTTTTTTGCGATTATTTTATTTAAATGGGTCAAATCAGGTTATATTTAGGTTGCAAATTTCAACCTTAACCTAATCCATTTGATTAACAGATGAGGTTGGGTCATCCCATTTATATAATTAACCCAAACCCGCTAATTTTAAGCCGGGTTAGTGCATAACTAGCATCTAAGTGGCACGGATACGGAGGACAGAAAACTGCAAATGAAAATTTCCTAGTTTTGAATAAGACATGGATTCGGCAAAAATAATTTAAAAAATTTAAAATTAATTAATATACTGCATAATTACAAAAGAAAAACAAAACTTAATCGAATGCTTTCAATTACTCATTATCTCCAATCTCCCTTATTCAATTACTCATAATCATATATAATTAAAAAAGAAAAAACCCACGGTGAAAGAGACTTAGAGAGAGATAGAGGCAGAATAGAAAGAAAGAAAGAAATTTGAGAGAGAGGATGCTTTCAAATAAGACAAACAGCGAAAGAAAACTGTATTGAAGTCAAGCTTAGAGGAAGCGAGAGAAAGAAATTGTTGACTTCGCTCAACCTTCGCTTTGACTTCGTCGGAGAAAGAACGACTCACAATGGTGAAGCCCTTAGCTTTACAGTGACTTCGCTTTGCAATCTGACTTTGTCGTAAATGATGGTCGTTGTCGACGGCGATGATGAGAGAATATGATGCTGGAAGAGAAGAGTGGTTTATCGTGCCCTAGGCCCCTAGCTGGCCAGGTAAATTTTGTTTTGTGAAAAAAGACTCTTAAATGGATTGCTTACAGACCATTTGGAGCAAAGCATATCTGATTCGTCCCCATCAAAGCCCACCCACGTACCCAACATTTCCAGTCGTACCCACTTTTGGGAAATGTATTGGGGACGTACCCAAAGCGTACCCGAATCTGGGACGCGACGTGCTTTATAGACTAGCATAACCTCCTCATCCCACCATGGCCTTAAGTGTCACCGTCCGAGTGTTTTTATCTCAAATCGTGTGCCACGCTCTTTGCTTTTGTTGGTAAGTGTGCTTCCTTTTGTCCGACAAGGAGACTTCGATGCTCGTAGAGAGGCGATCATCGGTATCCAAAAAGGTATTCTTGCCTATTGGCGATAAGAACGAGAGAAGAGATTTAATCTTGGTGCACACAACGAGCACGAGCAGAGCCGACTCAAACAATTGAGTTTGGGTAGGCCATAGGCGTTTTACAATATACGGCGGCACAAACTCTAAATTGGCCAACATAATCACACAATATCATAAAGTAACGCAACAAGTGATACTAGGTCCAATTTTCATTCATTCACCATTATCCCTAAAGAGGGTTAACTATAAGATATACATATTACAGTGAACATCGGGTTCATAATTACTCAATAATGGAAGATAAAGATCTAAAGAATAAATAAAATAAGTAAAATACAAGTAAAGATGAGTTAAATTTTAACACTAAGGAAACCATGCCCTTCCCCTCTTCCTATCAACCCAACCACCACTCCTTCCCTCAACCTTTTGACCTCACCAACTATCAACCACAACCATCATACCTTGTCAGCCCATTGGAGACCACCCCCATCCTCCTCTCTCTCATATATCTTTCTCTCAACTCCCTCACTTGAATTAAAAGAAAATTCAATTAGAAAAATGAAACCGCATAAGAGTTTAACATGCTCTTAAAAAAGAAAGAGATAAACCACATTCAACAGCTAGGGTAGAGAACACGGAGAGCTAGGGTAGAAAACACGGAGAGCTAGGGTCAGGGAAACAAAACTCGGCCGTTACGTAACGTAACGGCCGTTATGTAATGGATTTTGAACTTGCCGTTACGCGAAATGCCGTTACGTAACGCCGCGATGAAATTCACGTCCAACTCGCTGCGTTGTCCGTTACGTAACGGTGACTCGCCGCATTAGAGCGTTTTTTTACCCGTTACATCCGTTACTATATGAAAATTGGTCAAAAAAAAGAAAGAAAATATATGCATAGTAGCACAAAAACAATAGGGACACACCAACTAAAGGAGAAAAACTTGCCATAGGCTTCCAAGTCGATTAATATATATGATTTAGGCATCAATTTTTATATATAATATGATATGAATCTCATGTTTAAAGTAATTTTTAATTCACCCATATAATTGCTTTGGTCAAATTAAGTTATAAGAAAACTTATAAAACTTCAAAAATGTCATTTTGAGGTTAAAATCCTAATTGTGTGAATTTTTTGAAAAACTTCACGCCGCGTCAACCGCGATATGTTTCTTTTCGACCGTTACAAGCCGCTCCCGCATCATCGCGACCGTTACCACGACCGCGACCATATCCGCGATTTTCTTCCATGGCTAGGGTAGAAAGAAGGGAGAGAAGGCTAGTTAGGAATAGGAAGGGGATAGGAATAGGATGTGCTTGTTGGAAAAGTGACAGGAAGGGTGAGTGTGGTTCTCGCCAGAAAAGGTGAAGGAAAAGGGTGGGTTCATTGCGAGAAAAGGTGAAGGAATGGGGTACTTCGAGGGGATCATTGCCTAAAGACGCGAAGGGAGGTGGAGGAGTCACTAGGGAGAAGGTAAAGATATGAGAGGGAGAAATACCGAGTTTTCATTCTAGTTAAAAAATAATCAACATTCATAGGAGCCAATGACCATTTGGCACATGGCCACAACGACATACTAAACCAATTTTACTTTGGAAAGAGATCTCATATAGCTTAAAATATACTAGAATAAGTTATATTTGGTATTATTTTTACTATAGCTTGAGCTTGTGTATAAAAGGTTAATATTTCGAAAGTGCACATAAGATGAGGGTAACAAGGCTCCTCATAATATATGTATATATGTGTAGTTTGTAAAGTTTTACCCATAAAAAGCAAATTTTGCAATTAAAAAGAAATATCAACTTAATCTTTGAGTCTTTGTGATATCAATTTTCAATTGTTATGCATAAGGTTGCATATGGGATATTCCTTTTCTAGGGAGTGTTTGTGCTAACTTTATTTGGGTAGTGAAGTGTATGAGTGTGACACACTATCAACGAGGCAGAGTTAGAGGTAGAGGTGATGGTTGAGATATGGAGCTGATAGTTATGGCCTTATGGGGAATGCGTAATAGTCTACCTCTTGTAATAGGCGAATGTTATTTTTGGTATAGGTAGCTGAATGCATTTTCATTCCACCAAAAGGAAATTCTTGCTAGGTAATTGGTTTTGAAATGTTACTGCCAAAATTTGTAACGGACTAGCTTAATTAAAAAATTTCGTAAACGGATACATTCCTCCGACGAGAGGCAGCAAGTGGAATGAATTATGATTGTGGAATTTCCCTAAATGCCCTTTTATGTTATATAGGCAACTTTTTATTAGTTTGCTTTATACTTCCTCCATTTCACAATAGATGCATCATTTGTACTTTAAACGCTTGCCAATGTATTATTTTAAACATTAATATTTTTGATTATCAATAAATAAAAATTATAAAAAGTGAAAATTAAAAAAATACATATTGAGACAAATCTAACAAAATCCCACGTGATTATGTTTTTGAGTTTTTCCTAAAATATAAACACCAAAGCCAATCAAAGCCTAAACTTTGAATAGTTATGCAAATGATGCATCTATTGTAAAATGGAGGTAGTATATTGTGGCAATGTGCTGTGCTATTTTTTTTAGGATATTTAACAGGTGGTTGTGATAATGGTGTGGAAACATGATGATCTTAACTTTAAGTATGCATATAAAGAAGTGTTTTGGAAATTTTCTATTTAAATCTTTTATTGGAGGTCTTATTTCCAATAAAATGAGCCACAGAATATAACGTGATTATGAGGTTGAGCTTGGAATTTGCTTCTCCACTTTAGTGTATACATTACCCTCCCTTTGTGCTAGGATTGATACTCCCTGTAATGTTCTTGTCCATACATTTGAGTCCTATTGAAACCTCGCCTGTAGTGTTTTGAATAATACAAATAATATGGATGTTGAATGGTAGCAAAGCTCCCATCAGCCAAATGGTGGCAGTCTAACTAAAGTTTTTTTTCTTCCTTGATACATTATTCAATGATAAAATTTGTATGGATGTTCCAATCTTGTGGACGAGCAATTATAATGGTTGCGGTGGTTGTTTGTTTACCACGATTTTGAGTGGATTTTGTGTGTGTTTCTCTCCATTCTTTGGTGGCTTGTTGCTTTTATTGATGTCTAGTGTGCTGTCTTGCTTGGATCTCAAATTGGTAAAACTCTATGGCTGACATTCCATTTACCTTGTAGTTATGATGAGGAAATAATGCACTTATCCGGGTCCTTGATTCCACCGAATACTGGTAGCATTCGCTGGTTGCATAAGAATTTGCAAGAGGCATCCTTGGCTAACAGGTATCTTTGGCTATAAACTTCCTTTTTAGTGTGGTGGGGTTGGGGTGGGGGGGTGGTTGTTTTGGGGGTTGTGTTATCTGGTGCAAATAATTGACTACAGCCATCTTCTAGTTCTAGGAAGCGGCGAGAAATTGAAGGAAGAAAGGAGGAGCACAGTACTGGAACATTTGATAGAGATGTAATATCTAATGACTATCACGTCTTGAAGAAATCAAAGAAACAGATGTTATAGGGTTTTGAAGATTCTTAACAGTTTGACGATTGTATTGTAAGCTCCTTTCCTAGTGGGATTGGCACTATTAAAGTTGTGCATTCAGTTTTCATCTCAATTTTGGTGCTCACTTTCTGATTCCATTGCCTAATCATACACTATCCATTTAGCATGCTTGAAACTTTATGCTTGGGCGAATGGCTGAAGGGAAATATGCATTATTATTAATTTTTTTTGGTAAAATACTCTTTTCCTTAAACATGCCTATCTCAGGTTTATTTCCAAGTTAAATGGTGGTCAGCAAATTGGATGGTGCAGGGAGGAGCACCATGAGCCTGGTGCTCCATGCCCACGTTATCATGTACGTCAGTATGCTCACAGTATACATAACACTTTTGCTAGTGTATAAAAAAACTCTCATTGTACATTAACCCCTAAATGTAAATCAGATTTATTTATTTTTCTCTCTCTTACATAATTGGACTTTTTGAATCATTTTCCTAAAACTTTTCTATCTAAATGTTCCAATTAATTTTTGCATTTTTTTAATATAATTTTATTGTTCACTATGATTATTAAACATGCTCATTTATTTATTTCAAATGTTCATTGTATAATAATACTCAATTTAAAAAAAATTGTTTCAATTAACTTTGACAAAAAACTTAATGGGTGAACTTATAGGTTTAGACAATGTACATGTGTATACAATTAGTGAACATATGTATTATGGTATGGTTCACATGTGTAAAGCGAGTGAACTTTGGTAATTATACAATAACTTACATGTGAGTGTACAAAAAGTCATATTTGAGTGTACATATGTCAAATAATTGATACATGGACATATATATAATGATATTTGCAAGATAGGGAATACAAGGATATTATTATTTGACACACTCAAATATGATCTTTTGTACACTTACATGTAAGCTATGGTACAATTACCAATGTTCCCTCGCTTTACACATGTGT
The DNA here is from genome assembly GCA_947645195.1 of Patellifolia procumbens. NCBI lineage: Eukaryota > Viridiplantae > Streptophyta > Magnoliopsida > Caryophyllales > Amaranthaceae > Patellifolia > Patellifolia procumbens. The sequence continues at coordinate 83,578 of CANSGD010000619.1, read as the reverse complement.
CTAATACCATAATTCATATATTCACCAATCGTATATACATGTACATTGTCTAAACCTATAATTGATTTGTACACTTACATGTAAGCTATTGTACAATTACCAATGTTTACTCGCTTTACACATGTGTACAATATCATAATTCATATGTTCACTAGTTGTATACACATGTACATTGTTGGAGTATAGGGAAGTGGAAAGATAAATGACAGTAAACCCACACCTTTGCATTTAATGGTGAACAGTAACTTGTCAAATCAATTACTTTTTGAATTTTATTTTGTACACTGACGAACACTCAATGTACACTGAGCAGACATGCCAACTTAAAAATTCGTGTTTTGTTATACTTTTTCTGCGTTTTGGACATATTTATGGCAGGTTGTATGAAAGCTTAAAGTTTAAATAACTGTTAACCCGTCTTCACTATCTCCCCATATCAAGAGTGGGATATTAGATTGGCAGTCGCATTATCAACAGATCCAGTGCCCCTTCGAAATTGTTAGAGAAAATGTTTTTTTTTTTAAATTTTATTTTATATGGGTGTTTCCTCTCAAACACAAATCTTCTTTCTTTTGGTGCTTATGTTAAAACTCCAATTTGAACGAAATATGGAAACTTTCAATGTGACAATGAGCGTGAACTTGGCAAACACTGTTCATCAATTTTGTTCGACTAATGAAATGGTCTTTCGTTTCTCTTGTTCATACACTTCCTCTCAAAATGGCAAGGTCGAGCGCATGATCTGTACTATCAATAATATGGTTCACACCTTGCTTATTAATGCCTCCCTCCTCCTTATTGAGTTTAAGCGTTGCACATGGTCCAATATTTTGTCCACATCTTGCCCACTCGTAATATTCAAAACCAAACTGAAATTCTCTTTCGAAGGATCCCCTTTTACGATCATCTTTGTACTTTTGGTGTCTTTGTTATCCAAATATCTCTACAACAACTCCCCATAAATTGGCTCCATGCTCTACTATGTGGTTTTAAGTATTTCGTCTAATCATTGGGGTTAATTGTACTCCGATCTCTCATCATACAAAATTATTACTTCCCGTCAGGTCACGTTTGAAGATAACATTTTTCCTTTTGTGTCTCTTGCTCAATTTATCTAAAAGTGACTATAAATTTCTGAACCATGACACTATATCCCCTTTGTTTCATGACTTTCATCCATTACTTCAATCCAACTCAACTATAAATGATATTCAGCCCAAAAATTGTGAAGCTCGATCCAATCCTCCCGTTCCTCATTCCCCAACTCCTGAGCCTGTTCTTGCACATGTGAACTAAGTGCAAGGGCAACAAAAAAGACCCTTAAGTTTCATAAAAATAATTTAGGAAAAATTGTCAAGAATAAGTCAACCTTTGCGTTGACCGCTTTTAACAAGTCTACCTTCGTTTATTCCAGTAACAAGTAAAACTTGTAGCCACTCCGCTTTTAACAAGTTAAAATCGGCTATCAGTTCTTATTAACCTTTTGAACAGGTTAAAGTGACACGTGTTACTCCATTATTGAACATATTAAGTTTTAAAAAATATATTTTAAAAGATAAAAAATAAAACAAAATCAGTCTCTCAGCTCTCACCAATCACCCACCCCACCCACACCCCTAAAACCCACCCTCCTCCCTCTCTTCCACCACATAATATCTCTCCCCTTCCATTGCTTCCTTCCTTGAACACTCCCAAAACCGAGTCAAAATCATTCAACTTGACGATTCCACCAGCAAAATCAAATCCGACCCTTCTCTCCCCTTTAACCATCCTTACCCACCCACTAAAGCAATCTTAATTCTCGACAAAGATTGCTCTAAACCCGACCTCCTCGCAACCTCCTCCGATTTCCTTCACATTTAGCGCATCAACCCATATTCACTTTCTTCCACAAGGGCCGAGCTTAAATCTCTTCTGAATGGTAACAAAAACTCTGAATTTTGTGGCCCTTTAACTTCATTTGATTGGAACGAGTCTGAACCACATCGTATTGGTACTTCTTCAATTGATACGACTTGCACGATTTGGGATATTGAGAGAGAAATTGTGGATACCCAATTGATTGCTCCTGATAAAGAGGTTTATGACATTGCTTGAGGTGGTGCTGGTGTTTTTGCGTCGGTTTCTACAAATGGGTCTATTAGGGTTTTTGATTTAAGAGATAAAGAACACTCAACAATTAATATGAGAGTTCTGAGCCTGATACTCCTTTGCTTAGATTAGGGAGTGTTCAAGGAGGTGTGGTTTTGGAGTGGTTTGGGGGAGGCATGTTTTTGGTGGTGGGGGTTGACTGTGGAGGTGGTGCGGTGGGGGTATATTTTGGTGGTGAGAGTTGGTTGTAAGGTGGTGGTTCGGTTTGTGGGTATCGATGCCGGTATTTTTGGTGGTGAGAATTGGTAGTGAAGGTTGAAGGAAGATGACAACGAGAAAGAATGGGAGAGAAGAATGAAATTATTACAGTAAAAAAAAATATTATTTTAAATATGAGATTAAGACACGTGGAAAAGTGACTTAAACTAACCAGTTAACACTAGGTATCCGGTTAAAAAACTTGTTAAAAGCAAAACCATGTACAAGGTTTACTTGTTACTGGAATAAACGAAGGTAGACTTGTTAAAAGCCGTCAACGTAAATGTTGACTTATTCTTGACAATTTATTTATGCTGTTTTAACATTTGTTCTTTAAATGACAATAATCTGGTGGAATCAACTCCGAATTTGGTATTCATAAGTCCACTAATAAGCACACTTCTTAAACTTACTGAAAAAGTGGTCAAACACTTAATTTCGACAAGTACTAACATATAAATTCTAGTGAAGTTACATGGTTGCTGGTTTAGGCGTGAAGTGTGAGCGACCTGTAGTTTTGTTATGAGCAACGCTATTTTAATTGCTTTTTAGCTTAAATATTGCATGTAATAACAATCCAAGAGTTACTATATAAGATCCTCTTGTTGGCTGGTTATCATGACTTGTTTTAGGAAGGTTTTTGCTTTTCAAAATCCTGTCATAACCAGCTTTGAAGTGTAGTTAAGGAAAGACGATTACTCTTGGAGGTCACTTAGGGTTTCTGTGACTGTAAACTTTTCACTCATTCTACTCTCTATGACCTATATATAGAGAGAGCTAATGACAAGAGAAAATAAGTTCTTGTGTGTCTTATAAAAACCTTGTGTTTTGATAGTTTTTGCTTTGAGATTGGCTCAAGTTGAAACTAACCCTTATTACTTTGAGTGAGTCTTAAGTGAAAAGATTAGGAGACATTGAGCGAGTCTTATCTCTGGGCTACGATCCCAAATCATTGAGTGTGCCTTGTGATTTGGTTATTTATCTTAGTTTCGTGATTTACAAAGTGTTCTTGCGGGTGTTCTTTGTTCTTAAGTTTAAAATCAGTATCCAACTCTTGGGAAGGTGTATTTACACTTACATCATCTGGTATCAGAGCTTTAATGGAGAATTATTGAGGAAAAATCGTGTTTTGGTGGTGTAAAAAAAGGGACAAAATTCACTCGATTTTCTGCCTGACTTTGGAGGGCGATTACTTGGGCTACAAGAGTCCAAATTGAGTGTTTCTTTTTTTATTTAGCTTAACTTTTTGTCTAGAATACTCACAATTTTTGGGAGATTTTTGTGAATTTTTTAGATAATAAACTCTCAACCGCCCCAGAAAGAAGCAAATCCAACACACTGAACTTCAAACGAAGATATCTCCATCTGGAAAGCTTTAGAGGAGTTATTTCTTAAAATTGCTTAGAATTTCCTAAATTTTTCAGAATTTCTATGCCTTTGAGAGTCTTTGGGTCTTTTTCAGTTTCATTTCATTGCTTAAATTTCGGCAGTTTCATCATTGTAATTTTAATAATCTAGCAAAATAGTGGAAAAGCCATGTATGATTATGTAGCACCTCCGCAATCCCTCCTTTAACAACCCTTTATAAAACAGAGAAACCGTAGAGATGTTATGCCACGCATGATAATACGTAAAGCAAAACAAAGAATACAATGGAAGTCTTTTAAATTATAACTTGAAATACTTTAATAAAACTGAATCATGAAATTCAATAAACGAGTTAACAACTCAAGAACTACCCTGTAATAGTTCCTTATTCAAAACAATTATAAACCAAAATAGCTTTATTGAAATAAGTGGTTATGCACTAAAATTCCAATCTTGATGCTCATGATTCCTATGCACATCAACGCCTATACCTGAAACTCAACCTTTAAAATCTACTCGCCATTCACAAACACATTCAAGAATAATTCGTCACAGGGTCATTGACGTAAAACAATAACCCATGACAAAAAATACACATACATGAGCAACGTTGAGTACATAACACACTACTAAGATATTGCAATAAATAATAATGTACATGCAACCCTCAAATACTTCAGCTTGCTCTTCTCATGATTCTATATGCAACAACAAAGACTGAATTAACTAAATTCATTCTTTAATATATTGGCAATGAACGGGCATCGTCTTCGACTTGGAGTAATATACGCGCTATAATATCTTGTGTAAGAGATCTCACACCTCTTATTAATAAAGTAAAGTTCCATGAACTTTAATTAACTTGACTCGAGAAGTACACGCATAGTAGTGAAACGAAAGGGAGAGTGAGCCATTAGACTCAACATCTCGACAGAGACACTATGAGCGACACCTAGTCCACTCGAAAATCGTCTTGATAACTTGGAATTCCATAAGCTTTTTTGATATAATAAAAGAAATAACATCGCCATGCTAAGCTAATGAAGGAGTGTAGTTTCACAGTAACTCTCCCCTTATGTCCAATACTTATGGGGGGATCCTACCCAAGAGTTTTATTGTCAAAGTCCAATATGTGAGCACATACGACTAATAACAAATAAGCAAATAAATTATTTTCTTACCTTTCTGTAATAAAAGTGATAACAAACAAGTACTACAAACAACCTTAATTGTTATTATTTCGAGCTCTTGCTCAACTTCTTAATGACTCCTTGAGTCCTTTCTTCTTACTTAAGGATCCATGAATCCAACCAATTGAGTCGTTGCTCAATGGTTTAACTACTTGTGGGACCTTGCCCAATATAACTTTAACTACTATTGAGACCTTTCTCATTAACTTTAACTATTCATATGACCTTGCTCAATAAAATACTCATGCAAGCCATATCGTTAAGAATAACTTTAAAAAAACTTCAATCATGCTCAAAAGCGATAAATATCAATAACATAATGCTCATATGACAGAATAACTCAAAAGTTCCATTCATAGTCTCCTTTCTATGTTCACGACATAAACCTCAAACAATCTTGAGGCATAAGCCTCTCCTTACTTCTCATGCTCAACAGATAATCCTTAAAAATTGCAAAGGTCAAAGGTCAAAGTGTATGTTCCTTTCTACTAAATTGAAATCACCAAACAAAAGTCTCACTTGCTTTTATAATCCTTGGAACCTATCAAATAACAAAGTACTAATAATTACTTAACATAAATAATTCAAGGCTACTAATAAATAAAAATCAGCCTTTAAATAATAATAGTAAATCTGATTTTTATTTTGAAAAACTCAAAAAAACCCTTTTAGATCATAAAACCTGAAAACCTTTACTTGTAGACAAAGTCTACTACAAACTAGTGCTTAAAAACGTATAAAACTAATATTTTATTGATTAAAGTACAACAGTAAATTATTTATAAAATAAAAAAATATTTTAAATATGTATGGTTCGAGAACCACAAAACGAAAAAAAGAAAACCCTAAAGAAAGCCGCCCAAACCAACCGAAAAACAACCACGAGCACCACCCGCCACCACCACCACCACCAAAACGACAGTGGGCAAGGTGGAACTCGCTGCTCCAGCCGCTGCCTAGCCATCAAGGTGGCTGGAAAACTCAAAGGAAAGGCGAGGGAAGAGGGAAAAATGAGGGAAGAAAAAGAGAAAGAAAAAGGGAAAGAAAAGGGAAGAAAAATGAACCCTTTGCTTTACTTTGATGATTGAATGATCCTCCTATAAAATTCAATGAAGAAAACGTTATTAGAAGTTTGAATCTATGGAGGAATTGAATGTAGAATAAAATTAGGGTTAAGAGAGAAGGGAGAAAAGAGAAACCCTAATTACTCATTTTGAAAATGGTGGCTAGTAAATGATTGAGGAACTCTAATTCCTCCTTTTATTGTGGGAAAAGACTATATTTTGGTAAAAAGACCAAAATACCCTTAATAAAGAAATTACCATAATACCCTTCTTGCTGAAATTACTAAAATACCCTTTTTTATACTGAAAATACTACTCCCTCCGTCCCCCAAAGGATTTCCCATTTGCTTTTCTTGAAGTCAAACTTTGTAAACTTTGACCATAAATTATAACTAATATATAATATAAATAATTGTCATAGGTGATCTTGTTAGATTTGTATTAATAGGTACATTCAAAATATCAACATTTTATCATTTTTATTAATAAACAGTAGGAGATATAAGCGGTCAAAGATGTGCATTGGAGACCGTGCAAAAAGCAAATGGGAAATCCTTTGGGGGACGGAGGGAGTATTTTTTAAATAGATTTAATACTTCAAAAATGATTAAAACTATTTATTCAATTTACTCAAAAATATGGGGGATTATAGATTATTTGAGAAGAATTGAAAAATAAGAACAGAGAAAAAAGAGAGAATATGGGAAGAAGTTGTTTTTTGAAACTGAGATGGTTCATGGTGCAAGATGTTTAAGATGCCATAGTTATGCATAACATACGTGTCCAAATCAATTTGGGGTGTCCTTCAAGGAATATGATAAATAAAAGAAAAATGGAAAAGGTTCAAGACACTGCAATTGAAATCATGGAGGAAGAAAAAAGGTTCAAAAATATTCTTGAAAACAGTAAAACGAATCATGAACTTGAAGAAGAAAACCAAGAGAAAATTAGGGGCGAAACCGAAGAGTTAATCAATGTTTTCCCATGGATGGACAAGTAATCATTGACTCCAATAGTGTTTTTAGATCGCGGGTTGATGAATTTGTTAATAAATTGATTGAGCCCAAATATGATCCAAAGCTACATGTCATACAAAAGATTACGGATATTTGTTACTTAGTTCCTTATATTGAGTTGGAGGAACATGAAGAGTATGTGGGAAAGCAAATGCGAACTTGAAGAACATGAATAAAACAAAGAAATGATGATGGTTATTCTTTCACTTTTGTCCTCACATCAAACAAGTTCATGGTTTAAATTTTTTTAGCTGAATCCCGGGCTCATTAAAGCACAATGGATTCGAGGGTAAATCTTTTCAAAGAAAGGGAGAATGAACCAAGTCCAAGGGCAACAAAAAAAAATCTTGAGTTTCATGAAAATACAATTATGTTGTTTTGGCACTTGTTCTTGAAACGATAATAATTTGGGGGGAATGAACTTCGAAGTTGGCCATTCATAGGTCCATTAATAAGTACACTTCTTGAAATTATGAAAAAGTGGTCAAACACTTAATTTTAACAAGTATTGACATGGTAATTCCAGTGAAGTTAAATGGTTGCTGGTTTGGTCATGAAGTATGAGCAGCCATGGGCAACACTTTTATAATTGCTTTTTAGCTTAAATATTGCATGAAATAATAGCCCAAGAGTTACTCATTAAGATCCTCTTGTTGGTTGGTTATTAGGACTTGTTTTAGCAAGGTTTTTGCTCTTCAAAATGCTGTCATAATAAGTTTTAAAGCGTAGTTAAGGAAAGCGTAATTATAGGAGAATCCTAGGCTCCTCCACGCATTACTCTTGGAGGTTACTAGCTGTAACCTTTTCACTCCTTTTACTCTCTACAACCTATATATAGAGAGCTAAGAAAAGAGAAAATCAGTTTTTGTGTCTTATAAAAAACCTTTTGTCTTGATAGTTTTTGCTTTGAGATTGTCTCAAGTTTAAAACTGACCCTTATTACTTTGAGTGAGTCTTAAGTGATAAGATTAGAAGATATTGAGCGAGTCTTATCTTTGGCCTAAAATCCCAATCATTGAGTTTGTCTTGTGATTTGGTCATTTGTCCTAGTTTCGTTGAGTTACAAAGTGCTCTTGCGAGTGTTCTTTGTTCTTGAGTTTAAAATCATCATCCAACTCTTGAGAGGATGATTTTAGACTTACATCAATGTTTTTCTCCCACTCCTCCTATTTGGCACGTGTTTTCTCAGTCTAGACATCCTCATTCTCCTTGTCCACTGACATGGTCGTTGTACGTGCCAGATTAGTAACCTAACGCAACCTAATATAGGGTAAGAAAGGGTCAAATCCACAAGGAAGCAAGATTGATCAAAGTTTGAAAGCGATTAAGCGAGCTAAGTCTATTTTTTGTGTGTTTTGATATTAATGATTAGCTAATAAATAATGAGCAAATTAACTAGAAATTAAACTAAATGATTGGATTTTGACTATATAAAAGAGGCAGTAGGGATAGGGGATTAACAAGCTACCCAAGTATTGACCAATTTGTCAAGCAAAGGGGATTCAAAGGGGTCGATTAGGGGACTAAGTCACTCAAATGTTTCCTAATTACTTTCTCAAGATAATTAGGAGGAGCTAATCAACCAACTTCACATATATTCTCATGGTAAAACCAATCAACTAAGCATTTCCATAACTTATAGTGATTCAATTAAAGTCCTAGGAAGTGAAGCACCTATTCTCATGGTGAAGTCAACCTAATGTCTAGCCAAAGGTCAACGCAAGGCTTCATTTCTCAATCGTTCACCTTGGATTCCCATAACAAGTTCAAATGGTGATCAATCAAGTAAACATGGCAATGAAATAATCTAGGCAACACAATCTTACCTAAATCTAACCCCTAATATTGACTTTTATGGTCAACTCATGATTAACTAGGTCATCCCCTTCCCTAAGGTAATAATCTACTCACTAGCCATAAAGAAGATGGAGTAAAAAGCTTGAAACAACAATGGTTGAAACATTTCATTCAACTAATAATCAACTAATCACAACTAATCAACCTTAATCAAAATAAAACAAAGTATTAAAGCAAATAAAGAGAAGAGTTAGAAGCAATACTAAAAAATGGATGAAAATCATTCAAAAACCTCTATTAATTGATGTGAAAATTGGCTGCAATAGCACCAATTATAGGTTGGGTGTACAAAACAGCACAACCTTAACCGGATGCAGAAGGAAACACCAACTAATCCTTGTGGCGAAGGGCATAGCATAAAAGATCGAATTTGGATAATCCTTAAAGATTTTTATGTTGTTTATACTACGCTTTTGACATGTTTATGCTATGCCTTGCACCCCAAGCAATAGTTGGTGTTGTCCTAGGCACCTGATCAAGGTCATGATGTTTTATGGACCCAACTTATAGTTGGTATGGTTGCAACCAATTTTGCCTTAATGGACCTTCAATCACCAACATACAAATGTAGATCTAGTTTCTCTCACTAGAAATGTATTTTCTCTCACTAGAACCTCTCTGTAGTCTAATAATATTCTCAAAATAAAACTAAGTGTCTTGATTATTACAAAAGTGGGTTTCTATACCCTGTAAACATAAGGGCAAAGACGAGCCAAAAAGAGTTGCTCTGCAAAACGGAGCGCCCGCTCCATAGACTGTGGAGCGCCCGCTCCAGGAACGCTCCAAGTCTCTGCCTTCTTTTCTTCACTTCTTCATTGACGGAGCGCTCGCTCCACCTCTTTTGGAGCGTTCACTCCCTTGTTTTTGATCCTCTTCCTTGCAAATCTAGCTTGAACAACTCAAGAGGAGATTATATAGGGGAAGGGGCATGCACATGCACATGCACATGCAATGATCTACATGCAACCTAACTAAATGCAAATGCACTAAAGCTAATGTAAAGCATGCAAAGAATGAAAAAGGATGCAAAAGGATAATAAAGAGGGAACTACATGACCTAAAATGCACCTAAATGACTTATAATTACCCCTAATTAGTGAGTCAAACGCTCACTTATCATCCACACTCTTGTTTGTGTTGTATATGAAATATCTGTCCAGGTTGCTAGGTTTCATTGGTGATAGTGTTGATTTCCAATTTCATTATAGATGGAAAATTTTGAAACTGACTTACTTATTGTTTGCTAATGATCTACTTCTGTTTTGCAAAGATGATCTCAAATCCATCTGTTTTTTACTCATAGGTTTGGCTACATTTGCTAACACCTCTAGTTTAGTATCTAATAATAGAAAATCAGCCATGTATACATGCAATATTCCCGAAGGGATTCTCTTTCAATTTAAAGTTGCCTCTGGTTTGTGCTTGACTTTTTGCCTTTTAAATATTGGGGGTGAGTATCAATGCTAAGAAACTTTAATGAATGATTGTGCTATCTTGGTGGATAAGATAGTTGCAAAGTCGAGAATGTGGGGGAGTATAACTCGTTCTTATGATGTTAGGTGCGTTTTGGTGAATGTTGTACTGCTAACTATGCATTGGGATTCTGTGTTTATTCTTCCTAAGAGAGTTTTGGATGATGTGATAGCTGTGTGTACGAACTTTTTGTGGTATGGAAAGGCAATCTCATATAGACCACCTCCTATTGCTTGGGATTTTGTTTGTAGACCTAAAAAGGAGGATGGTTTAGGGTTTAAAGACTGTTATTTGTGGAATACAGTTGCTCTTGGCAAGTACGTATCGAATATTGCTCAAAAAGTTGCTAGCTTGTGACTTAGATGGGTTGATCACATCTACATTAAAGGTAGAGATTGGCAAAATGTGTCTCCTAAACAAAGCCTTAGTTAGTATTGGAGAAAACTGTGTAAAGTAAAAGATAGAATGAAAAATGGTTATGTAGGTGTTCAGTGGTCTGTTGCTTAGAAATATACTATTGCCCGTGGGTATGAATGGCTTTGGGCTGGTTATGCTAAAGTCAGTAAGGATGGTTGGGTTTGAAATAGATAAAACATCCCAAGGCATTCCTTTATTGCTTGGTTGATAATGTTGAGAGGTTGAACACTAAAGATAGACTTGCCAAGTTTAGTTTTGTTCAAGATAAATTATGCTCTCTGCCGTGCTGAAAATGAATCAATTGAGCATGTATACTTTGACTGGTATACTTTGCAGTGTGGAGCTTGTTTAATTTTGGTTAATGTCAAGGCATTTTCTAGAGCCTGAACAATTGTGATAGCTGGATGCAGCAAGGGAAGTCTTCTTTAGAGAAGAAGGGTTTTCAAGCTGTTGTTGTTGCCATGATGTATAATATCTGGATGCAGAGGAACAAAGTTGTATGGGAAGGGTGCCTGCAGAGCCCTGTAGTTGTTGTCAAATCAAGTGTTTAGAAGAATCCTTGGTATAATGCCTAAGAAGAGTAACTTTAGTAATAGAGATTGGTTTAGTAGAGTGTTTGGTGGTGTCGAATTGTTTGTTTTAGTGTTTTGAGCATATGTGTTTTGCTCTTGGTATGATAGTATAGTCTTTGTGATGTTGAATTGAAATTGCTATGATTACCCTTCGTAGAAGGTGGGCGAGAGTTGCTCTTGGTTTTGTTTTGTTCTATGCTAATATATTTCTTACCTTTTCTAAAAAATTTGTTGGCTTTTGGAAATATTTGAGTTAATTCCTTTTCTGCTACTTCTTATGGATGCCTTAAATACCATCATAGCGATAATGCCGATAACACTTCTAGATTTCTAGAAACGTAAGTAGGAGTTTAGGGATGTTAAAAAAATAAATATAGCCTAATAAGATGACACGTTATTTATTATGGGAACTTTACCCAATTAGAATTATGAGAAATATATTTGGGACAAACCATTTGAAGAAAAATGGAAAATACATTATGATACAATAAGAATACATTACAAAAGTTTACGATACTAACATAACAAGAATTCTTTGAATACAATGGTGAAAGTAAAGTAAAAAAATTCTATGATTCAAATTTAAAAAAATTGTATCACTATATTATTTTTATATATATAAATGCGATCAATAATGTCAAGATATCAAGGCCGTGATATATTGTGTGTTGGTGGAATTAGTTGTACAATTAAATCAAACTTATTTGAACTTATATATTCAAGATGTCATGATATTATTACTATCGTAAATCTCTTTTCTTTTGGAGTGGATTAATGGAAATGAATTATTTCAGTTCAGATTAATTCAGCTCACCTCCATAAGTTTCAGTTTAGTCCTGACCAATCTAGTTGAAATAGTTTCATTAATTCCATTTTATTTTATTGTTCTTAATTCAATTTAATTTTTTTTAACTTTTTAACATTCCATTAATTTCTGAAATATTATTTATCGTTGTACTTATTAGACATTATTATACTCACTAGTATTATTTTTACTATTACACTTATAACCATATTTTAAATAATATTACTGAAATTTTCTCTTGGGGAATTGGATAAGGAGGCTGTAGCGTTGTTGAAGCGGGTTCAGAACTTTTCGAAGACTTAGGACATAGGGGCTCGTGCTGCTGCCCATATTTTCACTAGAATAGGGTTTATGATAGCTAGAAGAGTGGGTGCCCAGATTGTATATTGGTTGCCCACTAATTTCTTGTAAGTTGTATGATTTTTGTCTGCTTTTATTATAATAATAATAAGTACAATGCAAACGTGTCAAGTATGAGGCTAAGTGTGCAGTTATTGGATATGGTTCTTTTCCTTTCTCCTTCTCTTCATTGGGGGAATTAGAGAAGGATTTTGTGTCCTTGATTAAACGGACAAGATATTGGGCACAAGCTGATGCTCACATTTAACTGAGATTAGTTTTGCTATAGCTAAAGGAGTGAGGCCCAAATAGTATCTTGGCTTCCGACTAAATTTTGTAAATATTTTGAGTTTGTTTGATATAGAATGATAATAATAATAATAACAATAATAATAATAATTTTATTATTACTAATTATTAATATTATTATGAAACCAAATTAAATATGTTTGCAATTTGCCTCGAAAAAATTATAATATAAATATTAATTCAAGTACATTACATTCTTCAACAAAAAAAAATCTTCTTTTGCTTAAATTTTTTAATTATATTCTTCCATATGAAATCACATCTCTTCATTATTGGTAATGATTTTTATCCTCAGGACCATCTTCATGTGCATCATTCGATTTGACATTTCTTCAAATTCTCTTAGCTAATGTTTCTTTATTTTAAAACATGAAAGCCTTCCAATTATCATCAAACATGTCAAGATCAAGACTTGCTTGACATTTTCTTCATTTTGCACAATTGATATTTCAAACATGTACATTTTTATTAAATCATGAAGTGTGCAAAAGGCAACAATAAAATCTTTCAACAATTAATAATAAGATGAAAAACAGATAGTATAAGTATTTTTTATTTTTTATAAATTTGATCTAAAAGTATTAATGTTATTACTGCATTTTTATTGGTAATTACTATGATTATTAACAATGATAATATAATTGTTGACCCTTGAGTTTTGAAGATGACTTAACCAACAAAAGGCATATTGTGTTTCACTTATGATATTGCTAGGTAATTCGTTCTCGAGCAAAGAGAATACTTGGTCGAAGATTAAATTGGAGAATTAATCAAAGATCGAAGTGAAGATGTTCGAAAGATGAAGTATCAAGCATGGAGTGAAGATTAGAATACATTAGGATGTATGTAATATCTTCTTATTAAGGTTGAGTAAATACTTGATTTGGTTTGTGTTGAATTCTCAAAACGGAACTTGGTTCTGTTCCCATGACAGGAACAGACACTAGCACTCTTAGGAGCAAGGTTAGGGAACATACCTAGAAAAGACTTTAGGAACAGCTAACATATCCCATGTTGTGCGCCTAACATTGTTGTGCGCCAAAGTAAGGTTGTTAGAGAGTCTTTAGTTAGTTTTGACTAAGTCTATGAGTTTAGGTGTTAGTTGTTAGTTTGTTAGGAAATTATTTAAAAATGATTTTCTGATTTAAATAGGATAAGGCCAAAATCTTTTTTGAATATTATCTTTTATATTTTATTAAACTTAAACTGATTTTCGGTTTTAAAAGGTTTTTCTTTTAAAACTTAATTATGATTTTCGTTTATGATTAAATTATTTATAAAAGATATTTTTCTAAAAACTATTTAAAAGAAAATAACTTGTTTACTCCCCAAGCAAACTAAACCCACGTTTAAGGCTTACTGCTACACGTTTACTCTGTGTGGAGTAATGGGCTTAATTATTTTCTTAAAGCCTTAATTTATTTAATTAGTTTGATTATGCTTCAAGTTTTATAAACCACGTTATAAGTTACTGCTTCTCTTATTAAGCTAAGTAGTGAGTTAGTGGTTATTTAATTCTCAAGTAAAGTTAAATAAATATAAATTAAATTGAGATGATGGACATCATGGATTAGTGGACTTATGTCATGGTCTTACCTTAGCTTAATATAAATAGGCGCCTAATACATTGAGATTAGTGTGTCTGACTTAGCCAAATATTGTTAGTGTCTTAAAGAGTCAGTGCCGTTCCCAAGAGAATTCATACTTACTATATTCGAGTTTATACTCTTCCATTGTTTTACATATTGTAATTTTGGGTAAGGGTTTGAGTGAAACTCTTGTAAGTGTGAGAAGCTTTGAGTGAAGCTTGAGAAAGAGAAAGAGAAAGGAACTTCGAGGGAAGTTCGAGAGGAACAACAGTTGGGGGAATTGTTGTTGGGAACTTGTGGCCCGAGAGAAAAGTAATAGGTTTGTAAACAGAGTCGTTTGGCCTATTATAGTGGAAAGTATTGAGTCAAAATCCCTTGTGGTCGAGGTCGTTTATTCCTATTGGACCTAGGAAGTTTTTCCTCGCTAAAGTATCTTGTTTTCCCTCTTTGTGTTCCCCAGCTAATTTTTAATTCCGCAAAAAGTATAGCATATTCCTTCACTATAATTCACCCCCCTCTTATAGTGCTCTTATTATATAACAATTGGTATCAGAGCGGAAACTCTAAAAACACATGAAACCCTGTTGAGTTCGAGATCTTGGATAATATGAATACTAGAGAGAAACTGGAAGAAGGGTACTCTACACAGAGGTCACCAATGTTCAACGACAAGTTCTATACCTACTGAAAGAACATAATGGAGATCTTCATCAAAGCCGAAAATTACCAGGCATGGCGAGTCATAGAGGTAGGCGACTTTGGAGTCACAACCACTAATGAAAAGAACGAGGTAATTCCTAAATCCATATCTGATTTCGACAAAGCTGATTTCAAAAAAATGGAAATTAATGCTCTTGCCATTAAACTGCTTCATTGTGGTCTTGGACCCCACGAAACAATCGTGTCATGGGATGAAAAACCACAAAACAAATTTGGGATCTACTTGAAGTCACTCATGAAGGTACGAGTGAAGTTAAGAGATCAAAAATAGACCTTTTGATGAACCAATATGAACTTTTTCAAATGAAATCGAAAGAGTCTATACAAGAGATGTTTACTCGCTTTAAAAATATTATTAATGAGCTAACCTCTCTTGGAAAAGTGATACCCTCTGAGGAACAGGTACGTAAGGTCTTAAGGAGCCTTCCTGGGGACGATGGATAGCTAAGGTTACGGCCTTACAGGAAACTAAGGACTTTACAAAGTTCAATCTGGAACAACTTGCTGGTTCCCTTATGACTCACGAGCTACACTTGGACAATGAAAATGGTGACATGTCCAAACAGAAGTCGATTGCCTTAAAAGCCGATGAAAGTGATGACTCGGAAACTGACGAAGAGGAATCCGCTCTCATGGTCCGAAAATTCAAAAGGATTTTTAGGAACATGAAGAATGGAGACTACAAAGGTAAAAACAGGAAAGTTTTTAACAAACCTGTTTGTCATAAATGTGGCAGTTCTGATCACTTTATCAAAGAGTGTCCCCAATGGGAACAAGACAAAGGCAAAGGAAGGGAACGAAGCAAAGATAGGAACAAGGAGTACAAGAGAGTTCCTATACCAGATCCAACTTGAAGAAAGCGATGGTTGCTGCATGGGGAGAATCTGATTCCGAGGAAGAAGATGATCCTCAACCTAATGAGGAAAAAACAAACTTTTGTCTCATGGCACTCAACAATTCCGAATCTGATGATGAGATTGAATATCTTGAGGCAAGTTTATACACTATTAGAACTCGTCTTAATTCTTTAAGCAAAGAGCAATTATTTGAATTTATTGTTGATGTTGTAAATGATTGCAAAGATGAGTCCATTAAATTGAAACAATGTCAACATGCTTTAAATGTTGCAAAGGAACATACCTCATGGCTTAAAAGTATTCGAACCGATATTGAAAAAAGATTTTTCGAATTGTTTGATAAAAATCTAAGTTTAAAAGAGAATTTCGAAATTGTTAAAAATGAAAACTACTTATTAAGCCTTGAGTTATCTCAACTAAAAGAGTTTGTTCCTGAGGTGAGTTCCTTTGACATTAAGTCAGTTCCCTTACAAAGTTTCAAAACTGAAATAAGAGATTTGAAAAATCATGTTCGTTTTTGAAAAAGAAAACAAGGAACTTGAAGGGGAACTGAACTTAAGTAGGAATAAGAAGAAGTTCCTTCCTATTCCTAATTGGATTAAAAACCCTCAAAACAAACAAACTGAAGGTCTTGGCTTCAATCGCAAAAGAAGTTTGAAAAACCTAAAAAGAGAGTTGATTTACCAAGTGATAAAGTTTGTATGTTTTGTGGGAAAACTGGTCATTATTATAGGAACTCATGTCTTATTAGACTTGGTCGATTAGACAAAAACGTGGAAACAAGCAAATTAACTTGGAAAGAGAAATCTAATGTTAATGAAGGAAAGGAACCCAAGAAAGATTGGGTTCCTAACCCTAACAATTAGTTTTCTTGTAGGCTAGAGTGAGGGGGAACAACACATGGTACCTAGACAGTGGTTGCACTAAGCATATGACTGGAGATAAATCAAGATTTCTCTCACTCTCTGCCTATGATGGTGGAAGTGTGGCTTTTGGTGACAATATGAAAGGCAACATATTTGCCATGGGCAAAGTTGGTAAGTCATTGTCACATTCCATAGATAATGTTTTTATAGTTGATGGTTTAAATCATAACTTGTTGAGTATTTCCCAATGATGTGATAAGGGGAACAATGTGAAGTTTAATAGCAAAAAGTGTTTGATCGTCAACAAAAGCACTAAGGATGTCGTTTTAGAAGGAACAAAGAAAGGGAACACATATGTTGTGGATCTTAACCTTGTTCCCAAAAATCAATTTACATGCCTTAGTGTTATTAATGATGATCCATTATTATGGCATATGCATCTTGGACATGCTAGCTTTTCTTTGCTTGACAAACTTCGATCGAAAGAACTAGTTTTAGGTTTACCTTCTATTAAGTTTCACATAGATCCAATTTGTGATGCGTGTGCGAGAGGAAAGCATGTAAGGTCCTCCTTTAAGTCCAAAAATGTGGTGAGTACCACAAGACTGATAGAGCTAATTCATATGGACATGTGTGGACCAATGAGAATACAAAGTAGGAGTGGCAAGAAGTATGTGCTAGTTATTGTGGATGACTACTCTAGATTTACTTGGGTTATATTTCTTTCAAGCAAGGACGAAACCTATGATGAGTTCTTAGTGTTTGCAAAGAAAGTTCAAAATTTGAGTGGTCAAAAACTGTTGCACATTAGATCCGATCATGGCAAGGAATTTGAAAACTTTAAGTTTGACGACTATAGTAGGGAACATGGCTTGGACCACAATTTTTCCGCCCCTAGGACACCTCAACAAAATGGTGTTGTTGAAAGGAAGAATAGAACCTTAGAGGAAATGGCTAGAACTATGTTGATAGCTAGTGGACTTCCTAGGAACTTTTGGGCCGAAGCTGTGAACACTGTTTGTCATATTATAAACCGTGCCATGGTGAGACATTTAGTGAACAAAACCCCTTATGAGCTTTATTATGGTAAAAAGCTCAATATTACCTATTTCAGGACTTTTGGATGTAAATGTTTCATTCATAATAATGGGAAACAAAGTCTTGGGAAATTCGATGCTAGGAGTTATGAAGCGATATTTCTAGGTTACGCTTATAAGGCTTATAGAGTTTATAATAAGAGGACCATGTGTGTAGAAGAAAGTGTACATATTATTTTTGATGAAACAGATAAATTTGTTCCAACCACACAGGTTGAAGATGACTTCGAGGTAGATTTAAGAAAAGATCAAATTCTCACTGATGAGATTTTGGGAGAAGAAGAAGTCATGGGAGCAAAGCCAAAAGGAACAACCTCTTGTTCCTGTTCCCAACAATGAAGAAGAACTAGGTGAGGAAACACTAGTGAATGAATCCACTATTGTTGAACCTGGTTCCCAAGAACATGAAGATGATCAAGAATCTGCAAAAGGAAATCAAGTTCCCATCCAAGATTTCCAACCAAATCCTTGGAGACATAAGCGTTCCCATCCAGTGGAACTCATAATCAGTGACATCAACAAGGGAACTCAAACGAGATCTCAAATTAAAAACTTTTGTGCTTTTCATGCTTTTCTTTCTATGATGGAACCCAGGAACCATGAAGAAGCTCTCACTGATGCTGATTGGATTGTGGCTATGCAAGATGAACTCCATCAATTTGAAAGGAATAAAGTTTGACACCTTGAACCTAAACCTAAACACAACAAGGTTATTGGTTTGAAATGGGTGTTTAGGAACAAGTTAGATGAGTTCGGAACTATTGTAAGGAACAAGGCTCGATTGGTTTTGAAAGGATACAATAAACAGGAAGGTACTGATTACGAGGAAACTTTTGCTCCTGTTGCTAGATTGGAAGCAATTAGAATATTTATTGTATTTGCAGCTTTCATGGGTTTGATATTATATCAAATGGATGTGAAATGTGCATTTTTAAATGGTTATCTTAATGAAGAGGTTTTTGTGGAACAACCTCCCGGTTTTGAAAATAAAACTTTTCCAAATCATGTCTTCAAGCTTGACAAAGCTCTTTATGGGTTAAAGCAAGCTCCAAGAGCATGGTATGAAAGACTTTCAAAGTTCCTTCTTGAAAATGAGTTTAAAAGAGGAAAATTAGATAGGACCTTGTTTTTGAAATCGGGAAACATCTATTAGTAGTTCAAATATATGTTGATCATATTATATTTGGTGCCTCTAATGAAGCTTTGTGCAAGGACTTTGCTAATCTCATGAGTAAAGAGTTCGAAATGAGTATGATGGGTGAGCTCAATTTCTTTCTTGGGGCTACAAATTAAACAAACAGAAGAAGGAATCTACATCCATCAACAAAAGTATATCAAGGAACTGTTGAAAAAGTATGGTTTGGAAGCTTCAAAAATAAACCACACACCTATGGGAACTTCAACTAGGTTGGACGAGGATGCTATAGGAACAAGTGTGGATCAAACCAAGTATCGAGGTATGATTGGCTCATTATTATATCTAATTGCAAGTAGTCCCGATATTGCTTTTAGTGTAGGTCTATGTGCTAGATTTCAAGCCAATCCAAAGGAATATTATCTCATAGCAGTGAAGAGAATCCTTAGATACCTCAAAGGAACAGACGATTTAAGCTTGTTCTATTCGAGAAGTGATACCTTTGAATTGAAAGGATTTGCAGATGCTGACTATGCGGGTGATCTAGTCAATAGAAAGAGTACATCAGGTATGGTTCGATTCCTTAGTCATAGTTTAGTTTCTTGGAGTACCAAGAAGCAAAACACAGTTGCTTTATCTACAGCTGAGGCTGAATATGTTGCAGCAGTAGCATGTTGTTCCCAAATGCTTCGGATAAAACAACAACTCCGTGACTATGGAATCTACTTTGATTGTGTTCCTATTTATTGTGATAATACTAGTGCTATTAGTATTTCAAAAAATTCCGTGCATCATTCTATAGTCAAGCATATACACATTAGGCATCATTTTCTTAAGGACAATGTTGAAAAGGGCCTAATTGAAATGGAATTTCGTGAAACTGAACGTCAGATTGCTGATATTCTGACTAAGCCCTTAAATAGAGATCGGTTTGAAAAACTGAGGTTTGAACTTGGCTTGATTAAGTTGAAATAGTTGCTATAATCTTTCGCCCTATTGATTTGATTTTTGGCATTATTTACGTATGAATAAATTTTGGTGAATTTATTTATTTAAATGCATCACAATTTTGATATGATTATTTCATATGTATGAGTGAATCTATCTGCAAATTACTCACTAATGTCCAATAATATTATCCTTAGTGTTCTTTAGACAATTCTATGCCTTAATTGCGTTCCAACGTGGCAAGTTTCTCTGTTCCCATCTGCTGTTCCCAAAACGCTGTTCCCAGCATATTAGTCTTAGGATTTCTTTCAAATTTTCGAAATACAAATAAAATCCAAAATATTTTGCTCAGATTTTTTCTCCTGAAAATCTGATTTTATTCCCTTTATTTCCTCCTAATACCTCTCAAATTAGTTGCGAAATATTATCTTATATTCTTTTCATTTATTTTCTTTATTATTTTCTCCAAACCGTGTGCCTTACACGGATTAATCAAATTTTGATTAAACTCTTCATCTTCTTCACTAAACTCCTCATTAATTACTTCCATTAAACTAATCTTAAGCTTTCCCACTAACCAAATTGCACCCATTCACCCAAATCAAAAGGCGTCTCTTTTCCCACAAAAATGTATCTCACAAAAAATTAATTCCTCCATACTCTACCTAAAGTCGAAAAACCCTCTCCCTCTTCTACTCACAAAGACTCTCCAACTCACATGGATATCTCTCCTAATCCACCCACACGAGCTTTGAGAAAGAGGAAACAAAGTGAAGAAGCCGTGGAAATGGAAATCGAAGGGTCACAAGCAAAATCTGAGGGGGAACCTGCTCTTCCCAGAAAAGGAACAACAAAAATGGCGAGAAGGAAATTGACCCCATCTAGGTATGTTTTGGGTCTATATATTGATCTTGCATGGTGTAGAAGGGTTAGTTTCCATCAATTTCTAGAGATTCTAAAATTTCAGAGTTGGGAACTACTATTTTAAAATTGCTATGGTCAATGTCTCGTTCCCAAATTGATGGATGAATTATGTGAAAACTTTTCAATGGATGAGGAGAAAAACTGTTCTACCTTAGTTAGAGGAACACAAATCGATTTTAATTGTGATTCTTTAGGGAAACTTTTTGGTGTTGCCGTGAAGGGAACAAATGTGTATTTTAAGAAACAGCGAGGGGGTATATCCTTTTTCGGACATTTCCTTTACCGATCTAGTGGTGAAATATGGTGGTGAAAGAGGTGCTACCTCTATTGATCATAATCTGTTGTCCCCATTCCACAAAATTCTCTTTCACCTACTCAAAAAGGCACTTTTACCTCGTCTTTGCAAACGTGCTTTGGTGGGCATGTTAGATTTGATTTACATCCATTGCTTTGCATCTCATAAACCAATAAAATTCCCCTCCCTTATGATTCAACATTTGCATCATTGCATTGAAAATGGAGTTGTTGTGGGATATGGAGCCCTTGTTACGGTTCTACTAAAAAAATTCAATGTAAAGTTTGATGGGGTTCATCAAGTTAGTGTTACAATGGGGAAATTGGAGAACACTAAGGCACTCAATAATTTGAATGTCTCGCTTATTGATGGGGAAGTTGTGCAAGGGCGTTCAAACTTGGATGATGATGAGTTAGATGGTGAAGAAGAAAATGAGGAAACTGATAATGAGGTAGAAATCGAAAAAGAAGAAGAAAAATAAAAAATTGAAAAAGAAAAGAAAAATGAAAAAATTGAAAAAATAGAAAAAGAAAAAGAAGAAAAAGAAAAGGCTAAAGGAAAGAAGGTTGTTGATAAGGATGAATCGGAGAAGGAGACTCCGGCTTTACATGCTCCTAGATCAAGTAGGCGCATTCGAAACTTGAAGGTATTGAGCTTTCCTTCGTTTGTGCTTGATGATGATGTGGTTGATGATGATGAAGTTCAATTAATCGCCAAAGAAGCTTATGAAGCTTGTGTTCCTTCATCAAGGGAATAATTCCGTGCTCCTATGGAAACTTCACTACCAAAAACTGCCTCCCAAAAACCACAAGCCACAAAACTCACCAATCCCTCCTCCTTCCAAACAATCTGCCACTGCTGTTCCCAAGGGAAAGGAACCAGCTGTTGTTCCTATTTCTAAGGAACAACCAGCTGTTCCTGACTCTAAGGAACCCACTGCCGCAACCACACCACAAAAGCCTTCCTCATCTACATCTCCAAACCCCTCCATGGGTGCTACTTATACCTTTGCACATGCTCAAAGGTTGGATCATTTGTTTACTTTGGTTATGGGTCAATCGGAGGCAATGATAGAATTTTCTCAAGAACCTCAAGGTGTGAACAAAATTGTCAAAGGGTTGTCGGAAAAGGTGGATAAGGCGTTTATAGTTCAGAGGTTCTCATGGATCAACTAAAGACGAATCTTGGGGCTCCCAAAAGGTGAACCACAACATGATACATTTGGAGTCCTTGATTATGAAGCTTTCTCAAACCGTGGAACGCAACTACAAGGAAGTGATGGAGAAACTCAATGATGTGGTGGAAGAAGTCGAACAACCCCCCTCTCCTCAAGCCTAAACACTACTCTTAGTTTAATCTTTCTTTCTTTTTCTAGCCTTGAGAGTAAATTTTTCTAGCCTTGATTCATGTTCTCTAAGTTTCAAATATTTTTTCGATCAAGTTAAAAATAAAATAATAGTCTATTAACTTGTTTTAACTTAGTTGCATTACTTTGTTAAATAGTTTAATATGACTTGTTTAAAATTAAATATTGTTATTTAATATATGCCTTTTGTTGCCATTTTCAAAAAGGGGGAAATTGTTGACCCTTGAGTTTTGAAGATGACTTAACCAACAAAAGACATATCGTGTTTCACTTATGATATTGCTAGGTAATTCGTTCTCGAGCAAAGAGAATACTTGATCAAAGATTAAATCGGATAATTAATCAAAGATCGAAGTGAAGATGTTCGAAAGATGAAGTATCAAGCATGGAGTGAAGATTAGAATACATTAGGATGTATTTAATCTCTTCTTGTTAAGGTTGAGTAAATACTTGATTTGGTTTGTGTTGAATTCTCAAAACGGAACTTGGTTCTGTTCCCATGACAGGAACATACACTGGCACTCTTAGGAACAAGGTTAGGGAACATACCTAGAAAAGACTTTAGGAATAGCTAACATATCTCATGTTGTGTGCCTAACATTGTTGTGCGCCAAAGTAAGGTTGTTAGCGAGTCTTTAGTTAGTTTTGACTAAGTCCATGAGTTTAGGAGTTAGTTGTTAGTTTGTTATGAATTTATTTAAAAAGGATTTTCTGATTTAATTAGGATAAGGCCAAAATCTTTTTTAAATATTATCTTTTATATTTTATTAAACTTAAACTGATTTTCGATTTTGAAAGGTTTTTCTTTTAAAACTTAATTATGATTTTTGTTTATGATTAAATTATTTATAAAAGGTATTTTCCTAAAAACTATTTAAAAGAAATAACTTGTTTACTCCCCAAACAAACTAAAACCACGTTTAAGGCTTACTGCTACACGTTTACTGGGTGTGGAGTAATGGGCTTAATTATTTTCTTAAAGCCTTAATTTATTTAATTAGTTTAATTATGCTTCAAGTTTTATAAACAAAGTTATAAGTTACTGCTTCTCTTATTAAGCTAAGTAGTGGGTTAGTTGTTATTTAATTCTCAAGTAAAGTTAAATAAATATTAAATAAATTGAGATAATGGACATCATGGATTAGTGGACTTAAGTCATGGTCTTAGCTTAGCTTAATATAAATAGGTGCCTAATACATTGAGATTAGTGTGTCTGACTTAGCCAAATGTTGTTAGTGTCTTAAAGAGTCAATGCCGTTCCCAAGAGAATTCATACTTACTATATTTGAGTTTATACTCTTCCATTGTTTTACATACTGTAATTTTGGGTAAGGGTTAGAGTGAAACTCTTGTAAGTGTGAGAAGCTTTGAGTGAAGCGTGAGAAAAAGAAAGAGAAAGGAACTTCGAGGGAAGTTCGAGAGGAACAACAATTGTGGGAATTGTTGTTGGGAACTTGAGTTTAGGAACTCAAGTTGTGGCCCGAGAGAAAAGTAATAGGTTTGTAAACAGAGTCGTTTGGTCTATTATAGTGGAAAGTATTGAGTCTAAATCCCTTGTGGTCGAGGTTGTTTCTTCCTATTGGGCCTAAGAAGTTTTTCCTCGCTAAAATATCTTGTGTTCCTTCTTTGCGTTCCCCAGCTAACTTTTAATTCCGCAAAAAGTATATCATATTCCATCACTCTAATTCACCCCCCTCTTATAGTGCTCATATTATATAACAATAATAATAAAAATTGTTATTTATATTAATAATATAAGTTAATTTTTTATTATTATTGTTACCATTAATTATATTATTCTACTTATTGCTGTTAAAAAAGATTACTCAGTTTGTAAGATATAAGTTTAGTTGGGTTCAAGTCCAATGGAAATTAATTTCAGTTCATACCATTCAACTCCATTTAATCTAAAAGAGTAGGGCCAAGTCTATAGACATTCATAACAAGTGTAATTGGATAGCAGGAACCAACTTTAGGGTTGATATCTCCTCTAAGAACCAACATAGTCTGTTAGATAAGTGAGACCTGAACTCAATATAACAAAAGCTATGAGAACAAAACAAAAAAAAGAAGAATATTTGTTGTGCGAACTTTCTGATCAATAGGTTGTGAATTTTATAACAATATAAGAGAGTTTTCAAACTGATGGCATTAAAAAAGAAGATCCCCAACAACCAAAAAGATACAGATAATAATAAAACTATTATGCAGAACCATGTACAATTAACAACTTGTTTTCTGTAAATAATTTTTCAAATATTTTTTGAAAATTAATAAACTTTCTATGACTTGTTTTTCCGAAAACATTTTCTTAAATATCCCATTTAAATTTTTGAGACAAATATGATTTTAATATGATCAATTGCTTTCCTAGCTCTAAGAATATAATTAACCATGGTAAACTCACATTTTAGCGTTAGCACATTATTCCAATAAGTTGAGTACATAAACAATGAAACTAAATGTAACCAGACTAAGCTTCCATTTCCTTGCGTCCTTTAGCTTTCGAAGATTCCGCTCGACCATATACTTAGATTTGTCACATAAGTCACATGTTACAAAATAATGTATTTATCATCCTCAAAATCGTAAAGACTTAGAGTCACAACACAACAAAGAGTATGGAACCCAAAACCTAATTGTAAACAAATTAAATAAATATTATTATAAAAGGTAATAACTTGACTACATTAGTGTTAGATAATTTATGATTACATTCGAATGTCTTTGCCTATATGCACACAATACAATCATAAGACATCCTCTAGTTCTTCATAGCTTTCGAACCTCAACCAAGGACCTTGATGTCTTTAAACTGTAACTTGTCAAGACTCTGCCACCCACCAAGTGACAGGCCCTAAAAATGCCAAAACAATCATTTGAAGCACACATCAACAATGCGCTGAGTACTAAAGATATAAAACAAGTAAAACATGCTTTGGTGTCTTTTAGTTAAAACAAATCATCACATATGATCACACCAACTCACATAAACCTTGTATACTTCAAATTATATACTCAAACAATTCTCAGAAAAACTTATATAATTCCTTATAGGAATGATAGTTCATAATTTCATAAACATAATTTCCTCTTTAGAAAATTCAATTCAAGCAGAGTATTGAACTTTCATAGTTTTCTCTTATGTTAACACTAGTGGAGAGGGGTACCCAGTACCTGTTATCTCCAAACTTTTAAGGCTTGTCACCTTACCATTTATTATTCTGCTTGCAATACTGATATCACGTATTTATATAGAGTTTTCTCCCTTATTTACAAGCTAATTTGTGCGTCATTGGAGCTCTTGGGAGCTATTTTGTGCTAACTATCGTATATAGTTGTGGTTTTGTATTTTAGTGTTGAATTGCAGGTTTTAGGGAGTTTTCTCCTTATTCCCGAGCCATTTGGAAGCAACCACGACTTTACGAGATGTTACGAGGCACGTAGGATGGCTCACGAGCTTTATGGGTAGTTTAGGAGGTCCCAAGACCCCTAAACGTGAAGATTAGGAAGCCAAAGAGTCAAAAAGGAGGTTTCCGTGCACTGATCGGGCAGAAATGGCCCGATCGGGCGAAGATTTATTGATCGGGTATGAAAGTTGCGGACCCGATCGGGCGAGGGTTGCCCGATACGATCGGGCGAGGAAGCATGTCCCCAGACCCGATCGGGTGACCACCGCCCGACCCAATCGGGTGGAGTGCTGCTTGGTCTCGTTGCGGTGCTACAGGCGCTGTGGTGCTGCTGGGCTCGTTTGGTCATTTCACCCGATCCACCACCCGATCGGGCCAGTGATCGGGTGGGCCTCAATTTCTCGTCAAACGCTGCGCTGCTGCCATGCTAAAGCCCAAACACAAGTTGAGCTGTTTTGCACCAGACCCGATCGGGTACTGTGCTCGGGCCCGATCGGGTCTGGCACCATTTGTCGCGATTTTCGACTTTTGCTTCCTATTTTTAATTAGACTTGAGGGGTATTATAAATACCGTTTTCCTCATTATTTAGGGACATCTTTATATACATCTTTTATTCATCTTTCATTAGCTTTAGACTAGTTTTATTCTTCATTGTTCTTAGTTCAATTCAAACACTTTAGATTAATTTAGAGGTGATCAAACCTATTTCGATTTCAATAAAGTTCCTGCTTTCCGTTAATTGGTATTCTTTCTTACCCTAATCTCTTTTATTATTCTCAATTGCTTAGTTTATTTATTTAATCGTTCATGATGCAATTGTTAGGGTTTCATATTAGTTTTGTTTTTGTTAATTCGATTATGAGTGAGTAGTCTCTTTCTAGGGTGTTAGATAGGAAAGCCATGTTTATACCATGATTGTGATTTAGACTCTTATTGATTTCTAGGGCTTCATTAGGGTGATTGTGATGTGGTTTGTTCTTTATTGAGTAATTAACGTTATTGCGCAGTTTCGTTGGTTGCTTGTGGTTAATAGTTGTTTGCATAGATCCATCTTACGACTAGAGGCCTAGGACATGTCAGTAGTTCTGATTACGTTAGTGAACATGCGGCGTATGTTGAACTATGAGCGTTGAGTCTTAACCATAGCTCAACATAGGCTCTAATCCCCCGACTCTTGACTTAGGTTTTGGTAGTAGTTGACCCTATTTGATTGGTATAAGCATGGTGGACTGACCTAATACCCTAGGTTTTTATTCTATAGTTAAATCCTTTGTTTAATTCGTCTTTCTTAGCTTAATCATTAGTTTAATTAATTCCTTCTTGATTTACTCTGGAGTAGCTGAATTGGTTGAATATTGATTTAGAAACTCTGTCTCCCTGTGGATTCGACCCTGATTCCACTGACTACCTTAGTTAGAGGACCGTAGGTTTATTTTTGATTAGGTGATACGACTAAAACCTATCAAATACTTAGACTAGACATATCTAGGTCACTCCGGAAATTACCCATCCTAATTGGGAACACTCCATGGGTTACCACCCTAAATGGGTGACACTTCAGGATAGGGGTGAGAATGAACCTATCCTGTTCACGAATAGTTTGGGCTCGGCTCGGTCAAAGCTCAGTTTGTGGAAGCTTGACTCCAACTCGGACTTGGTTTGGAAGCTTAACGAGCTGAGCTAAGTTAGGCTAGGCTCATCTCGGCTCGAAATCTCGTGAACAGGCTCGACTAACTTCTTTTCCTTTAAAAATACTTATAAAAAAAGCTGAACTATTTCCTATAAAATCAATTTTTTTAAAATTTAATTTTTTAAAATTGGCAGCCTACAATTAAGCTATACATAATAGAACTATATTACTAATTTAGTAAGTCTAGTAACTTTAGTTATACTTTAAAAAAAAAGAAAAAAGGTGTAAAAGAAATGCAGTAACTTTGAAACAAGAGAAACACAAATTGAAAGAAACCATAAAGCCTAAGTCCTAAACTCCTAACGAGAAAGAGAGAGAGCAAGAAGAGTAGCGAGCGACGACTCCCCTGCCCTTCACTTCCAACCGGTGGGCGGCGACAACAAACAACCACCATGCGCAACAAACGGCCAGTAGCAAGCTTCAGGTATGTATTTTTTTTGAACAATTTTCTTCACGCAGTAGATTACTTTTATCAACGATTCAATTCTTCGAATATTCCATTTTCATTGACTATAATCAATGTATGTTATCAATTTCTTTCTCTATTTCTCTGTATTGATGTTTATTTTTGAGTTTATCATTCTCTATCTCTATTTTTCTGTATGTTCATCAACGGTTCAATTTATTGAACAAATGCAATCGTTTTTTTGTTACCATGAAGATTCAATTTTTGTGTACTTTTTCATGCTTTTAATTGTCTCATTGAGGGAATGATATCAGAGTAAGGTTTGGTTGGCTCCTGCTTCGCATGTCATTGTTTTATGGAATCGGTCTTTTTGCTCCTGCTTAGCATGTCATTGTGTAAGTTTTAAGCATTTATTAGCTTGTCTCCAGGTTATTAATGTTTGGGTAAAACTGTCATTGTGTATAAGTATGTAGCCTTGTTGTTTGATTTAATCAGAATTTGTTGGTGTTCTAAGGATTTGCTTGGCATACTTTCATGGGGTGAAATACTGTCTATGGATTTGTTGGGAGTTTTTTCTTCTATTCTGTTTGTATCTTGTTCTCAGTCTATGGCCTATGCTAATATATATGTTTTTTCTATTATTGGTAGATAGTCTAGCGGTACACAACCAATATCATCAACACCTCATGACTCTACTACTTCTCCAAATGCAGTAGAAGTGTTCTACACAAATGTTGATGACCAAATGCCATACACAAATATGGAGGAAGAGGAGGAAGAAGCGTTAGAAAGTGATCCAAATCCAAATTCTTCTAGTGACACATTACATGACTTGGAAACTCCAATCGATGAAGGTCAACCATTAAGGCAAAAGAGGTAAAAAACATTAACGGTTTGGCATGACTTAGAGGACCCTAAGGATATGAAAACAAAGTGTAAGCATTGTGCTTAAGTGTTAAGTATTTCAAAATCTATTTGAAAGTTATATATATTCCATATTTGACTTAACTTTTTCTTTTATATATTTGGGAGAAGGAAGAACAACCGAAGATCATCATTATTCCGATTGAATAGGAATTAGGATTATGGGATTTTGTGGTTGCATGCTTGATTTAGTGGTTGTATGCTTATATGGGGGATGGAACTTGATTTTATGCCCGGTCAAACTGTTGCAACCAATATGGGACGGAGGTAGTATAGCTTGTAGCTCATCATACCGCATAAACCATAACTCATAGCTTATACCTCATAGCTCATATCATATCACACGAACCTCGTACCTCATATCTCCATATCCATCCCAAGATCAACTACAACCTCACATTGAGTTTTCTTGCAACTTGGTAATAACCTACCTTAACCGTGAAACTCCTTCACATGAATTAACTCATGATATATATATAAAAAAATTAGTTAACAGGAATACTTATGAAACACATAAAACACTTCATTTAAATGTTCAACTCAGCATATCAATTGACTCATAAACTCGAAACATGTATTGGAAAAATATAGCAGAAGAAGTGAAGAAGCTAGTTTAGTACCTTTATTATCCAAGCTCAAAACCTTCATTAAAACAATCCGTAACCTCCATGAGATCAACCAACATGATAAAAACTAATTTTAATCATCGAACCCAATAAAACTATTTATAGAACCATTGAATGCGAAGGAAACATGAATATACTCCAATCGCGATTTTAGCATCGCCACTAGAATCATACCCTACAATAAAACGCCCATAGAGAATTTCATACCACCTCAAATCAAGTGATTATTGAGACTAACTTCTATAATTTTTCAACAGGAACAACTTTTCCAGAAATAGTCAAAGGTTAAAAATGAGCAAAAGAACCTCAAATATGGCAAACACCACAGTCTGAGCTACGGATTTAGAAAGAGAAGTTTTCTATTTATGAGCATAAGTATTTATTTGGGTAAACTTGAATATATAAGGTGGATAAGCTTCTATGTGAAGCATAGAGATGACTCATTCTTAAACACGTTTGGTTTTGACACCTCAGGAGAAGCTTTGGGAAGCGTTTTCTCACTTGGTCTTAATCAAACCTTGACTAGGGTTATGTAAACGCTGGATTAGCTTAGTACATCCGTAAGTATATCCTTAATTATGATTAGGAACTTAGTGTAACAGCCTAAACTTTAAGCAGGTTGAGTTTAAAGTTAAAGATATTACGTTATTCAAATAGGATTTCAGGATTTTAAAGTTTCAAGTGAAATAGAGTTGCTTGGAATTGTTAGCTATGTTAAGTTTCATCTGGTTTTGACCCCTGAATTAGATTAGAATACTCTCCAACATCATACGAGGACAATAGTAACTGAGTGTCATCATTCTTAGTGGTTAGTAAAGCTTAGGGAACCAATAGATCGGTTAGAAAGTGTAACACCCCGAATTTCTCTGAACTTTTCGCGCGTTAATTATAATTATATTAGATGCTAAACTATATTTTTCTAATATATTCTCGGTAAATAATTATATATTATACCTACATTTTATTTCGAGAATATTTATATATTTATATATATTTATAATGTGAATTAAGGTGTAGCATTGTTTAGTAAACGTGCAATGCTCGTACTTGCGCCAATTATTTTAAACGGGCAATGTAGCGCTCGTCTACGTGCGAAAGGTATAATGTGATGGATTTTTAAGTACGTATTTATATCACGTCAATAATTATAATTTTTATTTATAAAAGTATTAACCTATATATATTTATTTTGAGTGAACATATTATTCTTGAAACGTACATTGTACTAGCTTTTACGCACATTTTGTTGCTTGAATTAGAGGGTCCAAAAATTCTGATTTACTATGGGAATATATGGAGTCTTGGACAACTTTTAAGTTCTTTTTGTAACTTTAATGAAGCCAAGGGACAACCCTCTTCAATTGCCCTCATTAATCCGCCTCATTAGGGCCATTAACACCACCCTTAATCACCATCTCTTCACTCACCTTTGCTGAAAATAAAATCAGCACTTTGAATCGCTCTCTCTCACCATTCACACACCGATCATAAGAGAAAAGAGAGGAAGAGTTTCTTTTGCTTCCTTCACAAATTCTTACACCTAAAATCAGTTTTACTAGTGTGTTTCAAGCCATTTTTGCACCGGTTTTCAAGCACTCCTTAAGATCGTTGTGGTTGCGTTCATAGGAGACGAAGGAGGTGATATTTCACAAGGTGTTTAGACTACAATCGAAGCATTTTACTGCACTCCTCTCGAAGAACAAGTTAACTAGCGTTATTCTAGCAAGATAGGGAATAGATTTTGAACTTAGGTTGTTAGAATCACGTTAGAGAACCTAGAATCATGCTAGGTGGAACTTAGGTGATTGTATGTTTGTAGTTTAAGTTAGTATCATAATTAGGATGGTTGCTTTGTTGTACTTTTCATGTTTAGAGCATGTTGTTATGATCAGGTCTTGGGTTCTCGCAAGTTGGTTTTGTTAAGTTTGATGTTGGTTGTTGGGATGGATTTTGGTGTAGCATGTTTGTGAGTTTTGTGTGGAAATTGAGTGATTTGGATGTAAGTTGAATTGCTTCTCACGCTAAGTATGTTATTTGGTTGATGGATGTGGTGGATTTGTGTTGGTATTGGTTGCTTATGATTTTTCGTGAAGGTATTAGGCGATTGTAGGCGTACGAGCACAATCCGCAAGCCACGAGCAGTAGATGCTCGCGAATCGCGAGCAGGATCGCGACATGCGACGGCCACATGTCGCACCTTGCAACGAGGGTCTGCCCTCTGTAGCTTTGTGTTTTTGATTAAAATCCTAATTTGCTTACAGCATGTTTATTTGTTGGTTGTTTGGTTTATACATGTATGTTAGCATGTTGAAGTAAGTTTTGGTTGGTTGGAGTTATTTTATTAAGGGTATGTGCCCTACTTTGCTGGGTAGCTTTGAAGTCGTTTGGTTTGATGAGTGTTGAGGGTTTATACTATGAGTTGTCGACGTCGAAATGCTCGGGGGAGAATAACACTACCCTTAGCATCTCTTCTCCAAGAGTTACTCCCCACTAATTGTGGAAGTTGTTGATTTATTATGCAGATGATGATGACGTTTAGCATCGTTACAGTTTGGACTGGGATTGTGCGGTTTGACCTTCTGAGCAAGGAGGTTGTGCTAGTCATTGTGGACGAGCACTTTGAGTCAGGAATTTGGACTAGTTATTTAGTGGGTCTTAAGTAGTTTTTTCTATGTTTTGCTGTTTGTTTTAACCCACGGATATTGATATTGTCTTTGGATTTGGATCACTTTTACCTTGAGATCTTTTGGAGGTTTCTTAGTTGTTTTGGAACTTTGGTTGGAATGAGGGTATGAGACCTCATTTCCACTTATTTATGATATTCGGAAGTTAATTACTATTTTGGAGGATTATTGTTTATTTATAGTTAAAATTCTACTCCTTAGAGTAGCATCTTTGTCTTAATTGTATGTCGGCTACCACTAGTTGTCTTTATTTTCATTTAAGTTGTCTCTTTTCTTTGTTGTTTCGGATGGGATGTTACAGTTGGTATCAGAGCCAAACGTTCCAAAAACTCTCTTTGAGTTGCTACTTATTTCATGAGAAATATGTAGACTTGTAACTAGGATTACTAGTGTCTTAGGCTTCAAGTTTAGTGCTTATTGCGAGTTACTTGGGTAGGAAAGAAAACCATGGGAACCATTTTTGTTCGCGTTATTTGTCGATTAAATGCTTACTTATGTGAATTTAGTCGACTAACTTAAACTTCTATTTTGTAGAATGCCTCCACGACAAAAAATGGCTGCCAGGAAGGAAGTCGCTAGTTGTCGCCGTCAAAACCTTGAAAATGCATTCATATTTTTAGCTAACAGAGCTACTACTCTCGTTGTTGGGCAGTCTGCTTTTGACCGTCATAGGCCACCTACTTATGATGGTGCAGCCGATCCAGTGGCTCTGGAATATTGGTTAAGGGAAATGGAGAAGCTCTTCACGGCAACTAATTGCCCTGTTGTTGAAATTGTACATATTGGAACGTACTACTTAAAGAAAGAGGCTGATAACTGGTGGGGTACGGGTAAGAATTCATGCATGGCTATTGCTGGTTTTGGGTGGACTCAGTTGTCCGCTAGGCTGAAGGAGAGGTTTTATCCTGATGAGTTACGTTGGCAAAAACAGGAAGAGTTCCTATCTTTGACTTAAGGGAGCTTGAATATCCAAGAGTATACAGACCGCTTTGCACAATTGTCTAAGTTTGCCACTACTGTCATTCCCACTGAAGCCAAGAGAGTTAAGAGGTACATAAAGACGATGGATCCTAGGGTAAGGACCCTTTTGCTGTGTTCAAAAGATACTAGTTTCCAGGGTGCTTATGAAATGGCCCTAAGTGTCCATGCATCAATAAAGCAGGAAGAAACTACTAAGGCTGCACCTGTGAGGAATCCTGTCCCTTCTTTAACTCCTGGTCCGGCTAAGAAGCCGAGGTTTGAATGGAATTTCTGTGGTGGATACCAAGGTTCCAGTTCTAGGCCGAGTTTTGATCCGTCTAAGTGTCGAAAAATGTGAAATGCCTAGTCATCCGCGGAAGGACTGTGATAGATCTACCATTTTTTGCTTCTACTGTAGGGAAGTGGGTCACAAGACTTATGATTGACCTAAGAATCCGAGAGCTACTGCTAGACCTTCTGCTCATTTTAGTTCTTCTGCTCCACCGAAGAATCGAGTTTACAGCATGACTCATTCCGACGCCGATGTCCATCCCGACGTCATCACTGGTACCTTTCGTGTTAATTCTGTCCCTGCTTTCGTGCTGTTTGATTCTGGTGCTACAGTGTCGTTTGTCTCTAACTCTTTTCTCCTCTTCGAACTCTTATATCTCTTCCTTCGGGTGAGAACTACCCTTGTCACGCCGAGTACCGTGATGTGCCTGTTTCCTTGTTGGGTACTAATCTTTCGGCTGATGTTAAGGAGTTTTCCATGACCGAGTTCGATGTTATGTTGGGTATGGATTGGCTGTCTAAGTATCGTGCTCATATTCATTGTCGTGATAAAAAAAGTGACTCTTTGTAGTCCGTGTGGCAAGCGCATCTCCTATAGTGGAGTAGTGTTGAAGAAAGGGGTAAAGATCGTGTCTGCCATCAAAATGCAGAAGCTTCGACAGAAAGGGGAACAAGTATTCCTTTGTATGGTCAAAGATTTGACTCAAGAAGTGAAGTTAGAAGAGAACCCTGTTGTCTGGGAGTATCCGGATGTCTTTCCTGATGAATTACCGGGTATCCCTCCTAAAAGAGATGTCGAGTTTAGCATTGAACTCACTCTTTGTACTGCTCCTCTATGTAAGGCTCCGTATAGAATGGCGCCTGCTGAATTGCAAGAGTTGAAGGCTTAGTTGCAAGAACTGATTGATAAGGGTTTCATTAGACCAAGTGTCTCACCGTGGGGCGATCCTATTTTGTTCGTCAAGAAGAAGGATGGGAGTATGCGGCTTTGTATCGACTACCGTGAACTAAACAAGGTGACTATCAAGTATAGATATCCCTTGCCCCGCATTTAGGATCTGTTTGATCAACTGAAGGGTGCTGGAGTTTTCTCTAAGATAGATTTGAGGTCGGGTTATCATCAGATTCCGGTGAAGAAGGAAGTATTCCTGAGACCGCTTTTCGTACAAGGTATCGGAATTATGAGTTTATTGTTATGCCCTTTGGTCTTACAAATGCTCCTGCTGTATTCATGGACCAGATGAATCGCTCTTTCCATGAGTTCTTGGATACGTGTATGATTGTCTTCATTGATGATATCCTTGTGTACTCTAAGAATGAAGAAGAGCATGAGAAGCATCTGAGGTTGATCTTGGACATTTTGAGGAAACAAAAGTGGTTCGCAAACTTCTCCATGTGTGAGTTCTGGCTGAAGGAGGTGTCGTTTTTAGGCCATGTCATCAACAAAGATGGTGTTATGGTGGACCCTTACAAGATTAAAGCTGTTGTGGAATCGAGAGTCCTAAGAGTGTTTATGTGATCCGAAGTTTCTTAGGTCTTGCTGGTTACTACCAGAGGTTTGTTAAGGATTTCTCAAAGATATCTCAGCCGTTGACCAAATTGACGAGGACGGAGAGCAAGTTTCTATGGTCCGAAGAGTGCGAAAAGGCATTCCAAGAGTTGAAGAAGTGCCTCACTACTGCTCCAGTTGTGACTTTTCCTACTGAAGGGGTTGAGTTTGAAGTTTACAATGATGCATCGAAGCACGGATTGGGTTGTGTCCTTATCCAACAGAGGAAGGTTGTGGCCTACGCCTCTTGACAGTTGAAGGTGCATGAAGGAATTACCCTACTTACGATCTAGAGTTGGCTGCTGTGGTGTTTGCCCTTAAAATTTGGCAACACTATTTTTATGGAGTCCCATTTAAAGTGTTTACCGACCACAAGAGTCTTAAGTATATCTTCACTCAGCGTGATTTGAATCTGAGACAAAGAAGGTGGTTGGAATTGATCAAAGATTACGATCTACAACTTGATTATCACGAGGGTAAAGCTAATGTGGTTGCTGATGCTCTCAGTCATAAGTCGAAGCATGCTCTTAGTGCAGCTAGAACCTTGCCAATAGATTTCTGTGACGAGTTTCGAAAGCTCAAAATTGAGGTTTTATCTCAAGGTTCTGTGGAAACTCTTTGTGCTATGAGTGTTGAACCTGTTTTGTTCCAAGAATATAGCGAGAAGCAAAGGAATGATCCTAAGCTTGAGAAGATCCAGGAAGCTAAAGCTTAGGGACGAGCCGAGAATTTCAAAGTAGACTATGAGGGAAGTCTGAAATTTATGGGTCGTTGGTGTGTGCCCAATGACTTAGAGCTTAAGAAGAAGGTTCTCGAAGAAGCTCATTGTACTCCTATTCTGTTTATCCTGGGGTTGATAAGCTTTAGAAGAATCTCAAGGCTAATTTCTGGTGGCCTTGAATGAAGAGAGAGGTAGCTGAATTTGTGGCTAGATGTTTGGTGCGTCAAAAGGTCAAGATCAAGCATCAACGCCAGGTGGATTGCTACAACCGTTGCCTATTCCCACGTGGAAGTTCGATTCTATCTAGATGGACTTTGTTATGGGTCTTCCGAGAGCTGCTGGTGGTAAGAATGTCGTATGGGTGATCGTAGACCGTTTGACTAAGGTAGCTTAGTTTATTCCGATGAAGAATACTTGGTCTATGGAAGAGTTAGGTGAAGCTTATGCTAATGATATCATCCGATTGCACAGTATCCCGAAGGATATAATATCTGACCGTGATCCTAGATTTTTGTCTCATTTTTGGGTTGCTTTTCATGCCGCTACTGATGGGCAAACTGAGAGGACTATTCATACTTTGGAGGATATGCTCCGTGCTTGTGCTTTGGAATTTCAAGAGTCCTGGTTGAAGTCGTTGAATTTGGTAGAGTTTCCTACAATAATAGCTACCATGCTAGTATCCAGATGGCTCCCTATGAAGCCTTATATGGGCGAAAGTGTCGTAGTCCTACTTGTTGGAGCGACATAAGTGACTCTTTGGTGTTGAGGCCAGAGTTGATTCAGGATACCGCTGAGCAAGTGAAGGTTATCCATGCTAGAATGAAGGCTGCTCAGGATAGGCAAAGTCTTATGCAGACCTATGTCGGAAGCCTATTTCATACGCCGTTGGGAATAAGGTATTGTTGAAGGTGTCTCCAATGAAGGGTGTGATGAGATTCGGACAGAAGGCAAGTTAAGCCCGAAATATGTAGGTCCCAATGAAATTCTCGAGAGAATTGGTGAGGTGGCTTACAGATTGGCTATGCCACCCGATTTGTCGAAGGTGCACGATGTGTTCCATGCATCGCAATTGCGGAGATATCGCAGCGATCCTTCTCATGTTATTCCTATAGAAACTGTCACTATTGAACCGAATCTGACGTTCGAAGAATGACCTGTCCAAATCTTGGACCGTCAAAATCGTGCCTTGAGAAGAAAGGTGATACCTTTGGTTAAAGTACTTTGGAGAAGCCAAAAGTACGAGGAAGCCACTTGGGAAACAGAATAGTCAATGAGGCTTAAGTATCCCGAGTTTTTTGTCTCAGGTATTTCCTTTGTTATTTTTAAGTTTTGAGGACGAAACTTTTCTTAAGGAGGGGAGATTGTAACACCCCAAATTTCTCTAAAATTTTCACTCGTTAATTACTATTATATTAGATGCCAACCTATATTTTGCTAATATATTCTCGGTAAATACTGATATTTTATACCTACATTTTATTTCGAGAATATTTATATATTTATATATATTCATAATGTGAATTAAGGTGTAGCATTGTTTAGTAAACGTGCAATGCTTGTACTCGCGTCAATTATTTTAAACGGGCAATGTAGCGCTCTACGTGCTAAATGTATAATGTGATGGATTTGTAAGTACGTATTTATATTACGTTAATAATTACTTCCTTCGTTTTTTTACTTGCATCATTTCCCACTTTTGGAAGTTACAAATTACTTGCATCGTTTCCTTTTATGACAATACTTTCTCTCCACCTCTCTCCAATCACATGGGTCCCCTTTTTCCTCTCTCTATCTCTCTCCTCTCCTTAATTCTTGTGCCCTAACTCAATGATGCAAGTATAAAAACGGATGAAGTATAATTTTTATTTATAAAAGTATTAACCTATATATATTTATTTTGAGTGAACATATTATTCTTGAAACGTACATTGTACTAGCTTTTACGCACATTTTGTTGCTTGACTTAGAGGGTCCGAAAATTCTGATTTACTATGGGAATATATGGAGTCTTGGACAGCTTTTAAGTTGTTTTTGTAACGTTAATGAAGTCAAGGGACAACCCCTTCAATTGCCCTCATTAATCCCCCTCATCATGGCCATTAACTACACCCTTAATCTCCATCTCTTCACTCACCTTTGATGAAAATAAAATCAGCACTTTGAGCCCCTCTCCCTCACCATTCACATGCCTATCATAAGAGAAAAGAGAGGAAGAGTTTCTTTTGCTTCCTTCACAAATTCTTACACCTAAAATAAGTTTTACTAGTGGATTTCAAGCCATTTTTGCACCGGTTTTCAAGCACTCCTTAAGATCGTTGTGGTTGTGTTCATAGGAGACGAAGGAGGTGATATTTCACAAGGTGTTTAGACTACAATCGAAGCATTTTACCGCACTCCTCTCGAAGAACATGGTAACTAGCGTTATTCTAGCACGATAGGGAATAGATTTTGAACTTAGGTTGTTAGAATCACATTAGAGAACCTAGAATCATGCTAGGTGGAATTTAGGTGATTGTATGTTTGTAGTTTAATGTAGCATCATGATTAGGATGGTTGCTTTGTTTTACTTTTCATGTTTTGAGCATGTTGTTATGATCATGTCTTGGGTTCTCGCAAGCTGGTTTTGTCAAGTTTGATGTTGGTTGTTGGGATGGATTTTAGTGTAGCATGTTTGTGAGTTTTGTGTGGAAACTGAGGGATTTGGATGTAAGTTGAATTGCTCCTCACGCTAAGTATGCTATTTGGTTGATGGATGTTGTGGATTTGTGTTGGTATTGGTTGCTTGTGATTTTGCGTGAACGTATTAGGCGATTGTAGGCATACGAGCACAGCCCGCAAGCCACAAGCAGTAGCTGCTCGCGACCCACGACGGCTACAGGTAGCACCTCGCGACCATGGTCGCACCTCAAGACGAGGGTCTGCCCTCCATAGATTTTTCTTTTTTGATTAAAATCCTAATTTGCTTACATCATGTTTATTTGTTGGTTGTTGGGTTTATACATGTATGTTAATCATGTTGAAGTAAGTTTTGGTTGGTTGGAGTTATTTTATTAAGGATATGTTCCTTACTTTGTTGAGTAGCTTTGAAGTCGTTTGGTTTGATGAGTGTTGAGGGTTTATACTTTGAGTTGTCGACGTCGAAATGCTCGGGGGAGAATAACACTGCCCTTAGCATCTCTTCGCCAAGAGTTATGTACGGAGAACATTGTGACTTTGTCGTAATTGACTTCATGCCCAAACTCAGACGACATTTTTGTGTTATATACCTTAACATGTGCATTGGGACGTCTTATGGTTTTGAATTGCTTGTATACCTTGCCGTGTAGATACCTTGAATGTTTTTTGAATCCCTTGTGTACCTTGACGCGTACACTCATGTTGGTTATTTGGATTTCATGTATACCTTGTCGTGTATACCCATGTTGATGTTGTTGGATTCCTTACTATACCTTGTCGTGTATACATTATTTATTTGTGTTTGATTGATCCTATGGACGGCATGGTCCTAGGAATTTGGTTTGATTATCCTAAGGGCGGTATGGTCCTAGGAGTTGGTACTTAACCTTGGGGGGTATGGTCCAATGGTTCACTCACGGGTGGCATGATCCGTTGAGTTTTGCTATTCGGAAGGGCGGTATGGTCTCCGGATATGCAACGTAGGCCTTGGGAGGCATGGTCCAATGAGTCTACTCACAGGCGGCATGGTCTGTTGTGTTTGATTTTGATGGTGTGATTGATGTGCTTGTTTTATGGTTTGATTTGGTTATTGGTGTTGAGCTTTCTTTCTATGCATGATTATTGCTTATGACTTAGTTGTATCATGTTTTGCACGTTGTGGATATGTTTTCTTTGCGATGTGTGTCTTTAGTGTTGCTTCTAATTTCTTTGAGTTTATTATTTGTTTCCTATTTTGGGCTGGGAGAACTGCTAGTTACTCCCCACTGATTGTGGAAGTTGTTGAATTATTATGCAGATGATGATGCCGTTCAGGACCGTTACAGTTTGGACCAGGATTGTGTGGTTTGACCTTGCTCACAAGGAGGTTGTGCTAGTCATTGTGGACGAGCACTTTGAGTCAGGAATTTGGACTAGTTATTTAGTGGGTCTTAAGTAGTTCAACCTATGTTTTGTTTTTTGTTTTAAACCACGGATATTGATATTGTCTTTGGATTTGGATCACGGATTTTGTTTTAACCCTCGTTAAAGAGCCTTTCAGGGTTGAATACGAGCTCAGAACCTAACCAAACTAGATATATATTGGTTTTGGATGTCTTAAGGTTAAAATGGTCATTAATTCCCAAAAATTACCCTGCTCAATAGCTAAGAAGGGCTAGAAAGACGTGCTTGGACGGGTAGTGAATCGCCCGGTGGGGCTGAATTCATCACCAGGGGCTGAGTTGTCTAGGGCCCGATCGGGCGAGACCTATTTCATTATGCTGTGTTGATTTGTTGTGCGTGCGAAGAAGAAAAGAAGATGCCAAGTTTTGGCCCAGCCCGATGGGTCAGGGCAGTGCTGCCTATTGGCATCGGGCAGGCGCACAAACTTCATGCCACTTGTTATGCGTACGCCAAGAGAAGAAGCAAGTCTGGGCATATTTGGCTTGGCCCCATGGACCCGAGCAGCATGGCCCAATCCATCGGGCAGGCCCAAGAAAGCTACTGCTATTGTTGCCATGAGAAAGAGAAGAGGATTTTGGCTGAGTTTGCACTTGGCCTGATGGGGTGGGTCATTGGCCCGATCGAGCGGTGGACGTGAAGCCCCGACTTTTATCTTTTAGTTCCATTTTCCATTAGATTTGAGGGGGCTATTATAAATAGCTAAACTTCATTATTTTCAAAACACTTTTTTCCAGCATTAATAAGCATTAGTTTAGAGAGCTTTTCCTAGATTAAACGCTTTAGATTAGTTTGAGGAGATCGAACCTTGAATTTTCAATTAAAGTTATTGATTTCCGTCATTCGGTATTGTTCTTCTCTCTTAGTTTCTTTATTTATTTGTTTCTTAGTTTGATTATTTAATTAATTCATGATGCAAATATTAGGTTATGATATTAGTTTTGTTATTGTTGATTCAATCATGTCTGAGTAGTCGTGTTTCTAGGGTTTTAGGGAGGAAAACCATGTTTATACCATGATTCATATTTCAATTTCTATTAGTTTTTAGGTTTTAATTAGATTAAATATGGTGTGATTTTTTTTTTGATGAGTGATTAATGTTATTGTGCAGTTTCATTGGTTGTTTGTGGTTAATAATTGTTTGCGGAAATTCGTCTTACTTTTAGAGGCCCTAGTACACACCAGTAATTCTGATTATGTTAGTGAACAAGCAGATATGTTGAATTATGAGCGTTAATACTTAACCATAGCTTAACACGTGTTCTAGTCTCTCGACTCTTGACCTAGATATTGATAGTTGTTTGAACCCTTTGATTGGTATAAGAATGGTGGACCGAACTAATATCCTAGATCTTTAATTCATAGTTTAAATCCCACTTTTATATTGTTTTCTTTATTTTTTTTTGGTAAATGAAAAAATATATATATCACCAAACAAGAATTAAACACACTACTCTAAAGATGACAACCCTTCTAGGAAGGCTCCCCACCTAAAAGAGTAGTCAATTACAAGATAACTCATCAATCCAAGATTGGATTTTAAGGAAAGCTTTAGAACTACAAACTAATGATAATCAAGCTCTAATAACAATTTAATGAATTCTACAGTACTACTAATGCTAGGTACACAATTACTCCAAAAAGCCTTGTTTCTTGCAGTCCAAATGGAATAGACAACAGCCGCAACAACAGCATAAAGCACCTTCCTCTTTGCTTGAGAGAA
Source organism: Patellifolia procumbens (assembly GCA_947645195.1). Classification (NCBI taxonomy): domain Eukaryota; kingdom Viridiplantae; phylum Streptophyta; class Magnoliopsida; order Caryophyllales; family Amaranthaceae; genus Patellifolia; species Patellifolia procumbens. Next base: position 41,921 of record CANSGD010000619.1, on the reverse strand, counting down.
CACACCTCTCTTGCTTATCCAAAGCAGGCACTCACTAAGAGAGTTCCAGCTTCTGTCAATCTTCAACCACTTCAAGCAGCTCCTCCAAATCAGTCTGCTAAAGGCACAATGAAAAAGTAGTAAATCACTACTTTCTATACGATGACCACATATAGCACAAATATCAGCCATACTTATCCCATATCTCTTAAGTCTGTCTCTAGTCAAGAGCCTTTGATGAGCAGCTATCTAGAGGAATTTGTGTTTTGGAACACTTGCTCTATTCCAAATGACTCTATCCCAAGTAACATGCTGGTTTGCCTCATTCATATTTTAAGCTTGCTTATATAGCTTACCAATTGAGTAGTGACTCCCCTGAATTGGTAGCCAAGCAGCATTATGCAGTTTATCCTTCACTCTACACATGTATGTCCAGATCCAATTGGAGTGGTAGCTAGGCTTATATTGCCACCACTCAGTATTCTTAATATACACTGTATGCACCCATTTCACCCATAAGGTGTCTTTTTTCTCAGTAATATCCCAAACATGTTTCCCAACAGCTATAAGGTTCCAAAGTTTGATGTCCTTGACATCTAAGCCCCCAACTTTCCTTTTGCTACACACTTGCTTCTAGTTCACATAACCTGGTTTTTTTTATGCTCATTGCCCTACCATAGGAAGTTCTTACAGATCTGATTTATTCTATCTAGCACAGAGCTAGGTAGAATAAAAATTTGTAACCAATAATTGCATACACTCATGAGTACTGAATTAACCAACTGCAATCTGCCAGCAAAATAAAGTGTCCTATGTTGCCATGATCTGATTCTGTACAACATCTTATCTAATAGTTTGTCACAATCATTGTGCTTCAGTCTTTTTGTACTAATAGGAGCTCCCAGATACCTAAAAGGCCATGCCCCTGTACTGAACCTGAGAGGTTATGTATTCTCTGAAGATCATGCTCATCCGACATCCATGCTCACTTGGAAGATTTCTGATTTCTTCTTATTGGCAGCTAGACCAGAAGTTCTCTCAAACAGTTGTAGCCCTTGTAACATAAGGTATACACTTTTGAAGTCCCCCTTACTGAAGATCATCAAGTCATCAGCAAAACACAAACTATTCAACTTTAATTGTTTACACCTAGGGTGATAGTGAAACTCCTTCTTCATCCCTTGATGCTGCAGGATTCTTGTTAAATATTCCATACATAGCACAAAAATGAGTGGAGAAATAGGATCTCCTTGCCGTAGCTCTCTCTTAGCTTCAAACAGCTCAGTACAAGACCCATTAAAAAGCAATGTGTATCTAGTTGTTGTGAGACACTCCATCACAATGTTAATGAAAATCTGAGGAAAATTCAGAGCTGCTAGCAACTTTGCCATAAACTTCCACTCTATAGTATCATAGGCCTTCTGAAGGTCTACTTTCATTAGGCAACTTCTTGTTGTGCCTCTCCTAGTATAGTGCTTGATAAGATCTTGGCAAATTAAAATATTATCCATAATATTCCTCCCAGCAACAAAGGCATTCTGACTTTGATTGATTAGTCCAGGCAAAACCCTTCTTAATCTGGTCCAAAGGAGCTTAGAGATAGTCTTATAGATTACTGTGCAGCAGGTAATAGGTCTATAATCTCCCAAATGAGCAGGACAATCAACTTTAGGGATCAGATTAATTGATGTTGTATTCATAGCCTTGAGCATTCTCCCAGAGCTAAAGAACTCCTTGATGGTATCCAGCACATCTCTACCAATCTTTTCCCAAGCACTCTCGAAAAAACTGCTTCCATATCCATCTATCCCAGGTGATTACCCACAGGAATTCACCAAAAGCATCTTTGATCTCTTCATCTGTGAAATCAAAAGCCAAAAGAGGATGTTGACTATCAAGCAAGACAGGCCCTTGCTTGATAATCTTAGTTTTGATAGGACTTAAGCATGCTTTACTATCACTGACAAAATTTCTGAAATGAGTAAGAAAACTGTTCTTCACAGTCTCATAATCATATTCCCATTCAATATCATTTCTCATGATAGAATTGATTCTATTCTTCTGAGTTCTCAATTTAATACTATTATGAAACAATTTAGTGTTACTATCACCATCAACTATCCAATTCCCTCTTGCTTTGTGATTCAAGAAAGAGATATAGTTTACCCTGAGCATCCTTAAGTTTCTGGGCAGCTACATACTCCACATGAGCTAAGGAAGGATTGCCAGGATCCAAGTGCAAGTGATCTTGACACCTTTTAAGATCAGATAGTGCCTGAGTATGCACAGCCTGTACATCACCAAACACTCCTTATTCAACCTTTTAAACCCACTTTTAAGGTTTTTCAATTTTTTTCCAAACTTAGTACATCTTGAAGCCTCTAACATCATGCATCCAACAGTCTTCCACAATGTTCATGAATTGCACATGTTTGCTCCACATAGAAAAGTACCTGAAGGGGATCTTGTCTTGTATAGTTGCAAAGCATTTGATTATACAAGGTGAATGATCAAAATACCCTTCTGGCAGGAATATCACTTCTGCAGACTGAAACAAAGTTGTCCAACTAGTATTAGCAACAACTCTATCTAATTTTGCTAACACTCTATCCTCATTGTCTTGTTTATTATTCCATGTGTAAAATCTCCCAGTATACTTCACATCCTCCACATTACAAAAGTTTAAACAGTTCTGAAACTGTTCCGTTTCACCTCTTGTCATAGCTGTCCCTATTCTCTCATTGCTATGAAGAACATTATTAAAGTCCCCCATCATGGCCCATGGACCAATTAAATATCCCCCTATCCTTCTCAAATCCTCCCAAAGTGCACCTCTTCTAGCTTTATCATTATGAGCATAAATGACAGAGCAAGCAAAGAAGCTTTGAGATATGAGAGAACTGATAATACAACGGATTAGTTGATCAGTGCACAATTTAATATCAACCTGGAAAGCAAGAGGATCACAGACAATTATGATCCCGCCTCTCCCATGCCAAGGTAAATTAGTGGTGATATTTCATCCTAGACACAAATTTAGATACAAGGCTCCAAGCTTCTTAGCCTTGATCTTAGTTTCCAGGAGGCAAATAAGCTTAGCTTGTTGTATAGCAATAAGAGATTTGACTTCCTTTTTCTTAGCTAAACTATTTAACCCCCTGACATTCCAACATAATATATTATCCATGGAGATCAGGGGGTGCCAGCCCCTTATCCACCAGCTCCATCATTACCATCTCAGTACCAGTTGATGCCTCTTCCTGTATATTGTCCTGTGCCAAAACTTCAAACTTGTTTGGTTCAGTAGAAGGGCCTGCCACCTGCTCAACAATCTTCTTCTTAAACTTGCTTGAAACCATCCTAAAGCCATCCTCATCAACCTGCAGCTTAGGATTGACTTTAGCATTCTGTTGTGTCTTAGGTCTCTATTCCTTCTTTTTGTTCTCCTTAATCCAACACTCCTCCTTAACATGCCCTATGTTCTTACAATTCAAGCATAACTCAGGCTTCCATTCATACTCAACTAACTGCTTCTCAATAACACCATGTTCATTAATATAGGACACAGAATCAGGGTAATGTTGAGCTACTTGAACTTCAACCATCACCCTAGCAAACATCAGTCTATCTCTTCTTTAAGTAGCTTGGTCTACTTTAAGAAGCTTCCCTACAGACTGCACAATCTTGCTTAAGCACTTCTCCCCCAATACTTAATGTTAAGCTTAGGCAGTTTAATCCATATTGGAACTTGTTTCACAGTTTGATTACAAACATTAATGTTCTCATCCCAAGGTCTCACTATCACATGTTTGGAGTCAAAGCTAAATAAGCCATTCAATGCCATATCCCTACCTCCTATGTCCTGAAATCTCACCAGGAAACAGCCTCTCCCAACTTGTACAATCTTATCTATTCCCATCTTTCCCCAAACTCTTCTTATGTACCCTTCCATAACTGTGAAAGGTGGATTTGCACCTACTACAAAGCAAGTTACAGCAGATGACCAGTAATCTATTTCAGCAGCCACATCTTCAAAATCAATCTTAGGTAAGGATTCAAGCAAACTAACTTCAGGCATTTGAACATCCTCCTGAATCAAATTCAATACTGTTGGATCCTTCCTCATTTCAACACTAACAACTGAACCAAAAATAATATTCCCTCTAGAGGCAAGAGTAAACTTTCCTTTACTTGGCAATGCTTGAGAATCTGGGTTGGATTTAATGGCAGAAACCCATTCAGAGAACCTCTTCCTAGCTCTAGGAGTAATTTCATCACCATCTGAGTGTATATTAGGAGTAGTAGGGTTATCCTCCTCTTCACTGGAGATTTCAACATCAGAAATGAGCTCCTCATCCAATAACCTCTGATCAGTCTGCAACTTCTTCAAACTACAACTAGTGCCTGCATTCCCAGATTTTTGTGAGCTGGGACATTTGCCTTTTTTCTTCTTTGGAGGTCTACCTCGTTATCCCCTGCCATGGCTCCAAAATTAATAGAGGGTTTACAGAGGATCTTCCTCGGGAAGAGAGAAAAAAAGCCTTTGTGGTAGAAAAAAGCCTTTGTTTTCTTAGTTTAACTAGTAGTTCAGCTGATTCTTCCCTAATCTTATCTAAAGTAGCTTTTTAGCTGAATATTAACTCTGAAAATCTATCTCCCTGTGAATTCGACCCTACTTCCCTGACTATTATTGTTAGAGGACTTTAGGATTTACTTTTAATTATGTGATACGACTTTACCCTGTCAAAAAATTACCGCCGTTGCCGGGAGACGGCTAGTTTTCTAGTTTTTATTTGGTTATTTAGTTTACTTCTTTGTGCCTCATTGGAACTTCATCGTTCCAATTGAGGTACTTTTTAGTGATTTTTTCTTTTATTTGTATGCCCAGGTCTCGAAGAAAAGGTACCCCCATCCTTGAGGATCCCAATTTGACAAGGACCTCAGGCTGATTTGAAAGGAAGTTCAAAAAGAAAAGCACTCTGTTCAGCCGAACACCTCTGAAGCAGACACCTCGAGTTCAGTTATGTCTAAATCATTGATGTTATATGGGGCACCTAACCCAGACGGTCTTTTCACTGGACCCACTATCCCACCATCGCTGCAACAAACTTCGAATCAAACCTACACTCATCAACATGGTGCAGCAGAATAAGTTTGGTGGGCATCCTACTGAAAACCCGGGAAATGTTCTGTAGCGATTCCAACAGTTATGTTGAACACAAAACATGCCGGAGTCACTCCAGATCAGCTGAAAATCTTGTTATTCGAGTTTTCATTGAGAGATAGAGCACAGAAGTGGTTGAGCAACGTGAAAGAAACTGAATGGAGTGACTATTTTGCTGCATTTCTTAGATAGTACTCCCACCCACAAGAACAACAGAAATCACACACAAACTAGCGACAATTTCCCAACAGCCTGATGAAACACTTCGGGAAGCGTGGGCTAGGTTCAAAGATTTATAGAGAGAGTGTCCACATCACAAAATGGACAAATGGTTCTTGACGCAGACATTCTAGAATGGTCAGCAGCCTCAGACGAAGCGTATAGTTGACTCCTCTGCGGGGGGAGTTTTTCTTGATAAGGAAGTGGATGTAGGCTATGATTTCTTGGAAGATCTTGCAGCCAATGATCATTCCACTCCCCGAAGCCTCATAAGGAAGGTATTAGATGTAGACGCCCTTGCATTGCTGACTTCGCAAGTGGCGTAACTGAATATAAAGATTGACACCTTGAAATCCTTTACCTCGACACCTCCTCCCATGAGCATTAATGATATGTGTGCTGTTGCACCCATTACCTCATCTTACTGCGAGGTATATGGTGTTCAGGGTCATTTTGGACAGGATTGTCAGTTCAGTCAAAATCTGATGGAGCAGACGAATGCTTTTTAGCAGAAACCACAGAATTTTCCCCCTCCACATAACTTTGAAAACCAACAAAATTTCCAAACACCACCAGAAAATCACCCTAAACCATCATTCTATCAAAACCCCCTGGTTTTCAAAGACCTTCACCACAAAATTTTCCCCCTCCACATCAATTTCAAAACCAACAAAATTTCCAACCCCCATCTCAAAATATATCAACCCAAGGGCCCACTACGTCTGATTTGATGAAACTATTGCACTAGATGCAAAAGAATCATGAGGAGTCTACTATAAACATGAACAACCATTTTAAACTCCTCGAGACCCAATTGGCTTAAATTTCAGGGCGTTTTGAACTCCTCGAGACCTAATTGGCTCAAGCAAAAAAATAAAAAATATTAAACTCCTTGAGACCCAATTGGCTCAAGCGAAAAAATCAAAAATAATACGATTCACATGACTAGTTTGATTACCTCCATGTGCCTCTTGTTGTGCTATGATTTGAATTTGTTTTCTGGATAGATGGACTATTGTGATTTTGTGCCTTTGATTTGATGTTTGATTGCTATGATTTAGAGCGAATTTTGATTATTATACATTACATTGTGCTTCATGCCTGAATTGGTTAAACTGTGAGGCCTTTTTGTAGCCTATTGGAACCATATTATTATCCAGTCTGTTTTTGTGTGTTAGTTCCTCATTAGTTGATTGATCTTGACATTGACTTCGTACTTGTGTGATATTCGATGATTCGTAACATTTGCTGTGATAGAGGCATTCTTTTGTCTGATTCTTGAGCCTCAAAGTGAATTTTTGATGACCTTTTATCCCCCTTAGCCCCGCTGAGCCTAGTGACCTTTTCGTATTACTAAACCCTTATTATGGGCCCATGGCCTTTCTTTCGATACTATTTTCAAGCCTAGCTTGGGGGAGCAGTTGTTGGGCTAAGTTATGAGATTGGTTTTCTGGTTTGGTTTGGTTTTGGGAATGATTGTGTATTTTATGTGGTTTCAAGTGTGAGAAAAAGAAAAGAAAAAGCAAAGTTTGAGTTGCGTGAATGTTTGGTTTGAAAAATGAAAGAAAAAGAAATAGAAGTTCAAAAGAGTTCAAAGTTCCTTCATTCACGTTGTTTATATAGAAAAATATGCTACATTGCTTGTAAATTGGGTTTGTTGTGAGTTTTTATTGATTCATAAGAGTTGGGGTGTGTGTTATGGTTATTTGGTGTTGTTAGGAGATGTTTAGGCCATCTTTGGCCTTGTTTCGAGTGACTTTTGCTCTCCCATTCTTGAATTTTCCACCATATTTCCTAGAAATATTCCATACCCTTTGCCTAAGCCCCATTAGAACCCTCTAAAGTCCTCTTGAGCTCATGTTTACATTGTTAATTGGATTGATTTCGAGTCAGTTTGTCAAAGTTAAAGAGTATGTCTGCTAATTGAGTCGATCGACTTGATTAGGATGAACGTCATTTAGCCTTCTTTAAACACATGAGAGTGTGAGTGGGAAGGGCATTTATGGTCGGGTTTTTGTGAGTGTTCAGGCATATTCTTTGCCTGCCACAATATAGAGAGGAGTGACACCTTTATGAGCTCCTTTTCAAGATTTGTTTGTCTTGTAGATAGTTACATTTGATGGTTTGCTTAGATGATTGGTAGTTGAATGGATTTGAATAGCTGAACTTGAATTTTGCCTGCTTAAAAGTCTTGAAAATGTTTTGAGCTTTGAATGTCTATCTTTGGGGTAAGGCAATTTATTCCATGTTTATCTTTTATTTGCTTGAGGACAAGCAAAGGTGTAGCTTGGGGGAGTTTGATAACATGATTATTTATAGAGTTTTTCCCCTTATTTATGAGCTAAATAATGCTTAATTGGAGCTCTTCGGAGCTAATTTGTGCTAATTACTCTATAAGTTGTGTTTTTGTTGTTTTCGTGTAGAAATGCAGGTTTTAGGGAGTTTTCTCCCTTTTTTGAGTCATATTAAAGGAACCACTGCTTTACGAGTTGTTACAGGCACGTAGAAGTCATCACGATCACTATGGATTAATTACGAGGTCACAAGACCTCTAAACTTGAAGATCAAGTGCCAAAAGCTAAGAAGGGCTAGAAAGACGTGCTTGGGCGAGCAGAGAATGGCCCGGTCGGGCTAAATTCATCATAACGGGCTTATCATAACGAGACTCATTTCATTGTGTTGTGTTTATTTGATGTGCGGGCGAAGAAGAAAAGAAGAGGCTAAGTTTTGGCCCAGTCCGATGGGTCACGACAGTGCTGCCTGTTGGCATCGGGCAGGCCCATAAACCTCATGCCAGCTGCTTTGCGTACGCCAAGAGAAGAAGCGAGTCTGGGCATATTTGGCTTGGCCCGATGGACCCGAACAACATGGCCCAATTCCATCGGGCAAGCCCAAGAAAGCTGCTGCTGTTGTTGCCATGCGAAGGAGAAGAGGGTTTTGGCTCAGTTTGCACTTGGCCCAATCGGGTGGGTCATGGGCCCGATCGGGCGGTTGACGCGGAGCCCTGACTTTTATCTTTTAGTTTCGTTTTTAATTAGATTTAAGGGGGCTATTATAAATAGCTAAGCTTCATTATTTTCAAAACACTTTTTTCCTACATTAATTAGCATTAGTTTAGAGAGTTTTTCCTAGATTAAACACTTTAGATTAGTTTGGAGGAGATCGAACCTTGAATTTTCAATTAAAGGTATTGACACGGTCGTTGCACGTGCCAAATTAATAACCTAACTTAGCCTAATGTAGGGTAAGAAAGGGTCGAATCCACGAGGAAGCAGGGATTAAACAAGGTTTGAAAGCAATTTAGCGAGCTAAGCCTATTTTTGGGGGTTTTGATATAAATGATTAACTAAGAAACTATGAACGAATTAGATAACAATTAAACTAAATGATTGGTTTAAACTATAATAATAAAAGGCACTAGGGGTAGGGGAATCACTTGTTAACCATTTGCTAACCTATTTGTCAAGCCAAGGGGATTCATTAGGGTCAAATAAGGGACTAAGTCACTCAAATGTTTCCTAATTACTCTCTCAAGCTAATTAGGAGGACTTAATCAACCAATTTTACCTATTCTCATGGTAAAATCAATCAATCAAGTATTTCCACAACTCATAGCGATTCAATTAAGGTCCTAGGAAGCCAATCACATATTCTCATGGTGAAGACAACCTATTGACTAGCCTCAGGTCAATCAAAAGCTTCATCTCTCAATCCTTCACGTTTGATCTCCAAATCAAGTTCAAATGGTGATCAATCAATTAAACAAGGCAATTAAATAGGCTAGACAACCTAATCTCACCTAAGTCTAACCCCCAAGCTTGACTTTCAAGGTTAACTAATGATCACCTAGGTTATCCCCTTCCCCTAGCTAGTAGACTACTCACTAGCCATAAAAAGGTAAAATAAAAAGCTTCAATCAACATGTGTGATCCAATAATGGTGAAAATCATACTAATCAAGCTAATCATCAACTAATCACTACTAATCAAATGCTAAACCAAAATAAAACTAGTATGAAAGAAAATAAAGAGAAAGTAAGAAGAAATACTCAAATAAGGATGGAAATCAAAATGCAAATCTCCATAGAAATTTCAAAACTTCAATATTCAAGAGTTTAGATCTACATTCCCTCTCTAACTTCTACTTCTCTCTCTAAAATCGCTCTAATTAAAACTAATTAATTGTTCAAAAATTAAAAGCTTCCCATATTATTATTACAAAAATGGGTTTTTATACCCCAAAGTACTAAGGGCAAAGCAATAAAACACAAAACCGAAACCGTCCAAAAAATCGATACAAAACCGAAATCGACCGATAAAAAACCGAAATCGACCGATACAAAACCGAAACCGAATCTGGGCATGGAGCGCCCACTCCTTGTACTGTGGAGCACCCGCTCCTGAAATGCTCCTGGGCCGCTCCAAGCTACTGCCAGCTTCTCTTTGCTTCTTCATACACGGAGCGTCCGCTTCGCCTCCTCAGGAGCGCCCGCTCCCCTTTTGGAGCCTCCTCCTTGCTAATCTATCTTTAATACACTCCAAGAAAATATTAGATAGGGGAGGGGGATGCAAATGCAAATGAAATGATCTAAATGCAACCTAATTACATGCAAATGAACTAAAACTAAATGTTAAGTATGAGAATATGAAAAAGGATGAAAAAGGGGAAGAAAAGGAAACTATATGGCCTAAAATGCATCTAAATGACCTAAAACTAAATGCAAATAAGTGAACCTAAAGTCCACTTATCAGTTATTGATTTCCGTCATTCGATATTGTTCTTCTCTCTTAGTTTCTTTATTTAATCTTTGTTGCTTAGTTTGATTATTTAATTAATTCATGATTCAAAGATTAGGGTTTTATATTAATTTTGTTATTGTTGATTCAATCATGTCTGGGTAGTCGTCTTTCTAGGGTTTTAGGGAGGAAAACCATGTTTATACCATGATTCATATTTGAATTACTATTAGTTTCTAGGTTTTGATTAGATTGATTATGGTGTGATTTGTTCTTGATGAATGATTAATGTTATTGCGCAGTTTCATTGATTTTTTTGGTTAATAATTGTTTGCACAGACCCATCTTACTTTTAGAGGCCCTAGTACGCACCAGTAATTCTGATTATGTTAGTGAACAAGCGGCATATGTTGAATTATGAGCGTTAAGACTTAACCATAGCTTAACACGTGCTCTAATCTCTCGACTCTTAACCTAGTTATTGATAGTTGTTTGAACCCTTTGATTGGTATAAGCATGGTGGACCGAACTAATATCCTAGATCTTTAATTCATAGTTTGAATCCCACTTTTATATTGTTTTCTTTAGTTTGATTAGTAGTTTAGCTGATTTTTCCTGATCTTGTCTGAAGTAGCTTTTTAACTGAATATTAACTCTGAAAATTTGTCTCCTTATGGATTCGACCCAAATTCCTTGACTATTGTTGTTAGAGGACTTTAGGATTTACTTTTGATTAGGTGATACGACTTTAGCATGTCAGAAAGCCAACACATCAAACTAACACCTCAACCAAGAATCATCTAGAAACTTTAAGAAACCAACCTTGCCAAGATAAGCTTTCCCTCCCCTGTAGGTATCGTCAGAAACCTGCTATAAAAAGCTATTTTAGGTTTTTGGTTCTTTTCACGCAAATCTTCTTCTAAACACCTACTTTTTCTTACACAGAACTCTTCTAGACATCCATACCTAGTTGTTCAAGCCTTAGTTTAAGTTTTTAAGTCTTGGCAAGGTGTAGAAAACTCAATAGAAACATCAAACAGGCTGCTATAAGTATACTTTATGGACTTAAATAATACCAACAACTAACTACTCACAATAAAATAAACAATTCATATAACACTCCTAGAACTCTGTTTCGGTCAAACTGTATCAAGTAATATGGGACGGAGGGAGTAACTTTTATGTTCAGCAAAACCTACTTCATACCCATGTTTGTTGTGTTTGCATTTTGGTGAAGTAGTTTGTACTATAGCCATAGATATGAATGTATTGTTATTATTAAAAGTGTGTTTTGGTTGATTATGAATGTTATTTGTTTCAGTTGGCTAGTTTATGAACTGAAATAAAAAGTGGGCTAGGTACAGGTGGAGGAGCTAAATGATATGAATTGGAATGGTTATAGTGTCATATTGTGTAAGTGAAGTATAAACTAAAATGATTATTTTCCAAAGCCTGTACTTGCCAGTGATTGTGTAAAGGTATTGAGCTACGCCAGCCTATTCTGAGAGAAAAAATTTCGTTTTCCGAACAATTGCTAAGACTGATTTCCAAGTGATAAAAAGGATTCAAAATGAAAATTTTTTAACAGGCTGAATTAAGAGTTCATATAGAGTTTTCTCCCTTATTTATGAGCTAATTCCTGCGTCATTTGAGCTCTTTGGAGCTATTTTATACTAATTATCGAGATAAGTCGTGGTTTTGTATTTTAGTGTTGAATTGCAGGCTTTAGAGTTTTCTCCTTATTTCCGAGCTATTTGGAAGAAACTACGGCTTTCCGACTTGTTGATCTCGTCGTTACGAGTATGTGTGCTCGCTTTAGGAGGTTCCCGAGGCTTTAAACTTGTTCATTGAGCTCTAACCGCAAAGAAAAGCCAAAGAACAAGCTATTAGAGTTGTCCCGTAACTGGATCTGGCAAAATGGCCCGATCGGGCGAAGATTTATGGATCGGGTGGTGGAGTTTCAGGCCCGATCCGGCAGACATTGCCCGACCCGATCGGGTGAAGAAGTGAAGAAGTTGGGTTGAAACTTAGGCTCAGCCCGATCGGGCAACCCATGCCCGACCAGATCGGGTGAGGCCCCAAGTCAAGAATTTGCTGTTGTGCTGCTGCGTCCAGGCAAAGAGCAGCTGCTGGGCCTTTTGTTCTTAGACCGATCGGGTGGTCAGTGCCCGATGGCATCGGGTGGCTGGCCCGAATATGCTATGCTGCTGCTGCTTGCGTACAAGAATCTTGTTGCTGGCCCAAATATGCTATGCTGCTGCTGCTTGTGTATTGCGGCCCGATCGGGCAGAGGGTGCCCGATCCAATCGGGTGGCCCAATTTCATGAGTTTGATGCTGCTGCTACGTGAGGAAGAGAGAATGAGTTGATCCATTTTTTGTGTGGACCGGATCGGGTGGCCCATTGCCCGATCAGATTGCGCGCACGCGGTTTCAAAAATCTATCTTATGTTATTACGTTTTTTAATTAATTTTAGGGGCTATTATAAATAGCTAACCTTCATTATTTTAGAGACATCTTTTATTCATTTTTATTTTGCATTGTTCTTAGTTTAGTTTTAGAGATTTTTCTTAGATTAAACACTTTAGATTAGTTCCAAAGGTGATTGAACCTTGAATTATTTTCAATAGAGGTTATTGCTTTCCGTTAACTGGTACTTTTCTCTACTCTTAATCTCTTTGATTATCTTTTGATTTCTTAGTTTAATTATTGATTTGATTCATGATGTTAGGATTAGGGTTTTATATTAGTTTTATTATTGTTCATTCGATTATGTCTGAGTAGTCTAATATCTAGGGATTGGGGGAGGAAAGCCATGTTTATACCTTGATTACTTTGAATTGCTATTAGTTTCTAGGGTTTGATTAGATTGGTTATGGTGTGATTTGATCTTGATGAGTAATTAATGTGTGCAGTTTCATTGATTGCCTGTGGTTAATAATTGTTTGCACAGATCTGTCTCTCTCTGGATTCGACCCTACTTCCCTGACTATTGTTGTTAGAGGACTTTAGGATTTATTTTTGATTAGGTGATACGACTTTAGCCTGTCAAGTTTTGGCGCCGTTGCCGAGGAGACGGCTAGTTTTCTAAGTTTTTGTTTGGTTATTTGGTCTACTTCTCTGCGCCTCATTGGAACTTCATTGTTCCAATTGAGGTACGTTTTACTACTTCTTTTTGTTTCTTTTGTATGCCCATGTTTCAAAGAAACGGTTCCCCATCGTAGCGGATCCCAATCTTACAAGGACAATCAGGCAACTTCGAAAGAAAATTCATAGAGAAAAGCAGTCTGTTCAGCTGAACACCTCGGGATCAGACACCGAGAGTTCAGTTATGTCTAAATCACTGAAGTCATATAGGGTGCCCAACCCAGATGGTCTTTCCACGGACCTACTATGCCCACCATCGCCGCAACAAACTTTAAAATTATGCCTGGACTCATCAGCATGGTTCAGCAAAATTAGTTTGGTGGGCATCCTACTGAAGACCCGGCAAATCATCTGCAGCGGTTTCAACACTTTTATTGAACCGTCAAACATGCCAGCGTCACTCCAGACCAGTTGAAAGTCATGTTGTTCGAATTTTCCTTGAGAGATAGAGCACAGAAGTGGTTGAACGACGTGAAAGAAAATGAATGGAGTGAAATTTCTGCTGCTTTTCTGAGAGAGTATTATCCACCTACAAAGACAGCAAAAGTCATAAACAAGCTAGCCACGTTTTCCCAAGAGCATGATGAAACACTTCCTGAAGCGTGGGCTAGGTTCAGAGACTTGCAGAGAGAGTGTCCACATCATAACATGGACAAATGGTTCTTGACGCAGACATTTTACAATGGTCTGTAGCCTTAGAGGAAGAGTATTGTTGACTCGTCTGCAGGAGGAGTTTTTTTGGATAAAGAAGTGGATGTAGGCTATGATTTCCTGTCAAACCTTGAAGCCAATGATCATTCCACTTCCCGAAGCCTCACAAGGAAAGTATTAGAGGTAGACGCTCTTGCATTGCTGACTTTGCAAATGGCGAAGATGAGCCAGAAGATTGACACCTTGAGATCCACTACCTCGACACCCCCCCCTTGAGTATTAATGATATGTCTGTCGTGGCACCCATTACCTCATCTTAATGCGAGGTATGTGTGGTCAGGGTCATTTTAGGCACGAGTGTCAGTTCAGTCAACATCAGATGGAGTAGGCAAATGCCTTCCAACAGAGACAACAAAACTCCCCCCCCCTCCACATAACTACCAAAATCCCCAAAATTTCCAACCACCACAACAAAACCACCCTAAATCATCATTCTATCAAAACCCACCTTGTTTTCAGAGACCCCCACGACAAAACTTCCATCACCCTAATAACTTCCAAACCCCACAAAATTTTCAAACTCCACCTCCACAAAATATAGCCCCACAAGAGCCTACCACATCTGAATTGATGAAACTGATGTTGAGCATGCAAAAGACTAATGAGGAGGCGCGAAGAGCCCAAGATAAGCACATTAAACTTCTCGAAACTCAGATTGCCCAATTGGCAGAAACCAATGCTCAGAGGCAGCAGGGACAATTGCCTGGGCAACCCATTCAGAGGGAGCACGTGAATGCCATCACTCTTTGTAGTGGCGTTGCTTACGACGCTCCTCCATTGCCCATTGATTATTCTACCTAGACTAAGGGGAAGAATGTGGTAGAGAAAGGCAAAGGGAAGAGTTCGACGTCTGAGGTCGAATTATCTGAGGAAGCTGAACAGACATGGAAGAAAAAGGAGAAGGTTTCTGAAGCGCCTTTCACACCAAGGCTACCTTTCCTCACAGGATGCGGCAATCAAAATTCGATCAACAATTTGGTAAGTTCTTGGCTATGGTCAACCTTGAGGTAATGATTCCATTCACTGATTTAATTACCTAAGTCCCTGTGCATGCCAGATTTCTGAAAGACATGATTAAGAAAATAGACTTTGGTGGGGTAGAACGTGTTGCTCTTACTGAAGAGTGTTGTGCTTTTATTCAGAATAAAACCCCACCTAAGTTAAAAGATCCCGGTAGTTTTTCTATTCCCTGCCATCTTGGGCCTATTTTTATCAATAAAGCTTTGTGTATTTAGGTGCTTCTGTTTCTATTATGCCTTTATCTGTTTATAAGAAACTGAATATGGGAGCACTTAAATTAGACCTGGTAAACGTGTCGTGTCGTGTCATATTCGTGTCACCCGATTACATAAATAGGTTAAACCCCATCAACCCTAACCCGACCCGTTTAATAATCGTGTCATGTCGTGTCAACCCGTTTACTTAAACGTGTCAAAGAGCTTTGACCCAAACCCGTTTATTCCGTGTCGAGTTCGGATCGGGTTGGCGTGTCATATTGTTTTTACATACAAAAATTGAAAAATGAGTAATTTGTGTTATATCGTGTCAACCCGCTTAGTTAAACGGGTTGAACCCCTCCAACCTTGACCCGACCTGTTTATTAAGCGTGTCGTGTCGTGTCAACCCGTGTACTTAAACGAGTCAACACCTTCGACCCAAACCCGCTAATAACGGGTCGATTTCGTGTCGAGTTGGCGGGTCGTGTCAGTTTTTAACACCTCTAACTTAAATGCACACAAATCACTTTACAGATGGCTGATCGTTCTATAAAATACCCCCTAGGTGTTTTAGAAGACGATCCTGTTCGGGTCGGAAAATTCTACATTCCTGTTGATTTTGTGGTGCTTGATATGGATGAGGATGCCCAAATTCCCATTATTCTGGGTAGACCGTTTTTGTGTACTGCTGGTGATTATTGATGTTCAGTCTGGGTCTTTAACTCTGAGTGCTGGTGATGATAAAATGATTTTTAAACTAACAAATGCTGTTAAGGCACCTATGCTTGAACAATCTTGTTGCAGGGCTGAGATTTTGGATAAGGTAGGTGTAGAGATTGTTCAAAATGCACCTAAGGTTGCCTCACAGTCTGGAGGTATTATCAAGAACATTTGGAGAAGGAAGATGTTTGATGAGGGTGGCACACACTGCCAAGCCCCTCCAATTTGAGAAATTGAGGTATTATGGTCGTGTGGGACATTTATAAACTAGTGTTGTACGAGAGGCAACGCGTAATTTTCCCTTGTGCTGCATGATTTGATGTTTGATTGCTATGATTTCGAGCGAGTTTTGATTACTATAAATTACATTGTGCTGCATACCTGAATTGGTTAGACTGTGAGGCCTCTTTGTAAGCCTATTGGATTCATATGATTATCAAGTCTGTTTTTGTGTGTTAGTTCCTCTTTAGTGGTTTAATCTTGACTTTGACTTCGTACTTGTCTGATTTTCGATGACTTGTAGCAATTGTTGTGATAGAAGCGTTCTTTTGTGTGATTCTTGAGCATCAGAGTGAATTTTTGATATCCTTTTATCCTCCTTAGCCCCGCTGAGCCTAATGACCTGTTTCATGTTACTAAAACCCTTATTATGAGCCCATGGCCTTTATTTCGATATTGTTTCCAATGCTAGCTTGGGAGAGCTTTTGTATGGGTTGAGTTTGAGATTGGTTTTATGGTTTGGTTTGGTTTCTAGAGTATTAAAGTGTATTTGATGTGGTTTGTGTGTGAGAAAAAGAAAAGAAAAAATAAAGTTTGAGTTGTGTGAATGCTTAGTTCGAAAAATGAAAGAAAAAAGATTAAAAGTTCAAAAGAACTCAAAGTGCCTTCATTCACGTATGTTTATAAAGAAAAATATGCTACATTGCTTGAAAATTAGGTTTGTTGTGAGTTTTCATCAATTTAGAAGAGTTGGGTTATGTTTCGTGGTTATATAGTGTTGTTGGGAGTTGTTTAGGCCATCCTCGGCCTAGTTTGAGTGATTTTTGCTCCCCCTTTCTCAGTTTTTCCACCACATTTCCTAAAAATATTTCATACCTCCTGCCTTAGACCCATTACAACCCTATAAAGTCCTCTTGAGCTCTTGTTTGCATTGTTTATTGGATTGCTTTCGAGTCAGTTTGTCAAAGTTAAAGAGTATGTCTACTAATTGAGTCGACTTGGCTAGGATGAGCGTCATTTAACCTTCTTAAACACATGAGATTGTGAGTGGGAAGGACATTTATGGTCGGGTTGGTGAGTGTTCGGGCATGTTCTTTACCTGCCACAAAATTAAGAGGAGTGACACCTTTGTGAGGACCTTTTCAGGATTTGTATGCCTTGTAGATGATTTAAATTTGATGGTTTTCTTGGATGATTGGTGGTTGAATGGATTTGATTAGCCGAACTTGAATTTTGCCTGCTTGAACGATTCTTAGTCTTGAAAATGTTTTGAGCTTTGAATGTTTTATCAATGGGGTGAGGCAATTTATTCCATTTTCATGTTCTATTTGCTTGAGGACAAGCAAAGGTTTATCTTGGGGAAGTTTGATATCACGTATTTATATAGAGTTTTCTACCTTATTTATGAGCTAATCCGTGCATCATTCGAGCTCTTCGGAGCTACTTTATACTAATTATCGTATATAGTTGTGGTTTTGTGTTTAGTGTTGAATTGCAGGCTTTCAGGAGTTTTCTCCTTATTTCCGAGCTATTTGGAAGCAACCACGACTTTACGACTTGTTATGAGGCACGTTCGGGTCGTTACGAGTATGTGTGCTCACTTTAGGAGGTTCCCGAGGCTTTAGCCTTGTTCATCGAGCTCAAACCACAAAGAAAAATCAAAGGAATAAGCTATCAGAGTTGTCCCATAACTAGATCAGGCAGAAAATGGCCCGATCGGGAGAAGATTTATGGATCGGGTGGTGGAGTTTCGGGCACGATCAGGCAGACATTGCCCGACCCGATCGGGTGAAGAAGTGAAGAAGTTGCGTTGAAAACTTAGGCTCAGCCCGAACGGGCAACCCATGCCCGGCCCCATCGGGTGAGGCCCCAAGTCAAGAATTTTGTGCTGCTGCGTCCAGGCCAAGAGCAGCTGCTGGGCCTTTGTTCTTCGGCCCGATCGGGTGGTCAGTGCCCGATGGCATCAGGTGGCTGGCCCAAATATGCTATGCTGCTGCTGCTTGCGTACAAGAATCTGGTTGCTGGGCTTTGTGTATTGCAGCCCGATCGGGCAGAGGGTGCCCAATCCAATCAGGTGGCCCAATTTCATTAGTTTGATACTGCTGCTACGTGAGGAAGAGAGAATGAGTTGATCCATTTTTTGTGTAGACCTGATCGGGTGGCCCATTGCCTGATCGGGTTGCGCACGTGGTTCCGACAATCTATCTTATTTTATTACATTTTTATTTAGTTTTAAGGGCTATTATAAATAGCTAACCTTCATTATTTTAGAGACATCTTTTATTCATTTTTATTTTGCATTGTTCTGAGTTTAGTTTTAGAGAGTTTTCTTAGATTAAACACTTTAGATTAGTTCCAAAGGTGATTGAACCTTGGATTATTTTCAATAAAAGTTATTGCTTTCCGTCAATTGGTACTTTTCTCTACTCTTAATCTCTTTGATTATCTTTTGATTGCTTAGTTTAATTATTGATTTGATTCATGATCTTAGGATTAGGGTTTTATATTAGTTTTATTATTGTTCATTGGATTATGTCTGAGTAGTCTAATTTCTAGGGATTTAGGGAGGAAAGCCATGTTTATACTTTGATTACTTTGAATTACTATTAGTTTCTAGGGTTTGATTAGATTGGTTATGGTGTGATTTTTTCTTATTGAGTAATTAATGTTATTGCGCAGTTTCATTGATTACTTTAGGTTAATAATTGTTTGCACAGATCCGTCCTACTTTTAGAGGCCTAGTACACATCAGTAATTCTGATTACGTTAGTGAACATGCGGCATATGTTGAATTATGAGCGTTAGGACTTAACAATAGCTTGACACGTGCTCTAATCTGTCGATTCTTGACCTAGGTTCTGATAGTTGTTTAATCCCTTGATTGGTATAAGCATGGTGGACCGAACTAGTTCCCTTGACCTTTATTTCATAGTTTAAATCTCATCTTTATATTGCTTTCTTTAGTCAAATTAGTAGTTCAGCTGATTTCTATCTGATCTTGTCTGAAGTAGTTGTTTAGCTGGATATTGACTTAGAAACTCCGTCTCTCTGTGGATTCGACCCTACTTCCCTTGACTATCATTGTTAGAGGACTTAGGATTTATCTTTGATAAGGTGATTCGACTTTAGCCTGTCAGATTGTGTTGGAAGCTATAATGAAGTTGAGAGCAAAGTTATGATTTGGATTATATATAGTGGGTTAAATTTATGCGGTTTAAGTTTGTATACAAGGACTTCGTTACAATGAGTTATATTATGGTTTATTCTTTTGTTTGCAATTGAGATCGAATACTTATGTAATTAAAGTATTATATAAATGATATTGTTTTGTGGGCCCATAGCCTACAGGTCCAAGATCCAATATTTAAGGTTGTTTCCGCTGCAAGTTCCATCTAAAGTATTAGTGATTATTATTGGTTCAATGTTAAAGGAGGTTTGAGGTTGCTAACAAGCTAGCAGCTCGGGAGGTGGGCTTTTACACTTAGGTATACCAAAATATCATATTAAGCTTCCTTAACGCATCCGCATGGAAACCAGTAAACGCAATTAACCTAAATTAATTCAAATTGAGATTTTTTTCATGGTTTTAGTTCTTTTCTTGAACTTTACCCCATAAATAAACACCATTAGCCACAAAAAGTTGAAGTTCAAAAACAAAAATAATGAACAAAGAACGATAAACATGATAGCAAGAAAAGCCTCGATGACCTTGAGATCGATTTGGGAGTCTTGAATTTCGGGGGTTTTTAATTTGTTTTTTTTTAAAATATTTTCGGTGGGTTGTAACATCAGTGATGGAGATCGAGCCGATTGGTTAAGTCGATGGTACAAATGGGGGTTAATAATGGTGGTGGTTGCTGGTATATTTGAGGGTTAAGAATGGTAGTAGGGTTAAGAATAAGAATTGTGGTTGGATTGAGAATGACGGTGATTGGTGGATAATGGTGGGTTTACAGAGGTGTTAAGGATAATAATGTTTAATTAGGAGGAGAAGTAAGGAAAGAGGGGGTGTGGTGGTGGTGGTGGTGGTGGTGGTGGTGGTGGTGGTTTCCATGGATTAGGAAGGGGGTGTGGGGTGGGTGCCGACGGTGGGGAGTAGGGCTGAGCATATGTTGGATTGGTGCAGTTTGGGACATAATCCAGACCAACCCACACAAAAACGGTTTAAAGTTTTTTCAAACCAACCCAAAATGCACTTTGGACCATCCCAACCCAAACCGCACCACATAAAACGGTTTGGTGCAGTGTGGTTTGCGGTTTACCCATATCTTATCTCAATAAAAAAATTTCTAATTTTTAATTGTTGGTTTATTTTGCCAACTAAACGTTTGTTGTTAAAAAAATAAAATAAACTAAAAAAATGGTAGAAAATACAAAAAATAATATTATTTCAATTTATTACAAGGACGGTTAACGTAATTACCATACTTTGATTAATTCACATTCTCTGAGATTAATTTAAAATAATATTATTTAACTAATATTGGTGGGATATAAAAAGTAGAAGAAAAAATATGGTGGGGGTATGGAAAAGTAGGGGAGAAAAGGTAATATGAGTCTGGAATTGTAAAATGAAAATAAGAGATGAAAATAATATTTGAGTGGAGAATAGAGAAAAAAAGGAGACCCGTGAATGTGACTGAGTGAGGTATTGTGCGTTTGTTCGGGCCCAGGTTATCTTGAAAATAATAGAGTAGTATTTGCCTAGGGAACGTTAAAGAATAGAAGGGCCCACAAGTAACGGGTCAGAGAAAAGAAGTTAATAAGCACGTTAAAACGTGCATTAAGTGGGTATCACATCTAAATCCGGTCTCCAAACATCTGGATGCAGCTAAACAGGAATCAAACACAATTAAGAGGGTACTTGTTTAATCTCTAATACTGTATATTGATAAAGATATTAGCATTACTTTGAAGCCTAAACATATCGGTTGTTCAAAATAACTAATCAACTTCCCCCCACCACCACCTTATTCTACTACATCAAAGGAACAGTATTTCATCAAACTTTTTCTTTTTCACTGAAGCTTTTACCAAATCAAACTTGCAGCTAAAGCAATATCCTACTCATTAAGAGAGGAACATTTACATAAACAGTGAAGAAATTGGGCATTATTCACATTTTTCTCGGCTCACACAATCAAACAATCAATAATGTTGAATATACATACAAAAATGCTGGAACAAAAAATTACAGATGAATGAAGAGGGGTCATCAAATGTTTCCCTTGATAGAACAATTATAACGAAAAACAAAAAGAGGATAATTAAGTACAAAAAGAACATTAATGGGGGTATTGAATCTTAATCAAACAAGGAGAGTTTCAAGAATAAACAAACAATTTCAAGTATTTCTATAAATTGAGGTAAACAATTGTAAGAATTGATAGTTTTTTTTATCAATTGATGTTGGTTGATGGATTTGCACCTGATGCAAACAGGGTTTCTATCTTGGTTTTGAGGACGTGATCTCTGGATCACTAGTGATGTCAGCGAGCGGATCTTGCCCAGAACTTAAGCTAGATTGGCAGATTTCCTCGATGCGGCTAGTTACATCAGGCATCGAAGGGCGGCTATCTGGGTACTGGGCAGTACAATCAATTGCGAGCTGCAAGAGCTTAACCATATCTTCCTCGACATTCTGATAGCGAAGGAGCTCCATGTCAAATACCTCTGCAGCCCACTCTTCTCGGACCACTGATTGCACCCACCGTGGTAAGTCCACCCCTTCCTCATTTAGGAGGGTATGTGTAGGAGCCTTACCAGTAAGCAACTCCAATAGGAACACACCGAAACTATACACATCAGCCTTCTGAGACACTTTACGAGGATCAGTGATCTCTGGAGCACGATATCCAGCAACACGGTTAGTCGTAACACTTGGATTTGCAAGCTGAGCAAGGCCGCAATCTGATACTCGAGCTTCATAAGAATCGGAAAGGAGGATGTTGGATGACTTGATGTTGCCATGCGAGGCCTTAGGGTTTTGTGAGTGGATGTAAGTAATGCCGCGAGCAGCTCCAAGGGCAATTGCAGACCGAGTTTCCCAGTTTAATGGTGTTCTCCCGCCTCCTCTGTTACCTGTGGATGATAGAGTACAAGAAAAGAGAAATAAATATCAACACATTGCATATATAGATCTACTACACAGAACTACAATGTCAACATCAATATCTTCAAACAATGAATAGCAGCTATCGCAGTGATTGAGAAATCGACGAGAAAGTGGGGAACAAATTAATTAACAAATCTATTTCCTGTGAGCTAGAAAACTACGGCATAGATTAAATGACATCACAAAACGAATTACAGCTCAGAAGTTGCATCAAAATGCCCCAAACTATCAGAGTTGCGGTTGGTTAGGAACTTAGGATTTAAAATACCAAGACTATCAGACTTGCGGCTGGTTACGAATTTCAGATTTAAAATACCAAGACTACCCAGTTTCATTATAGATTCCATAGAACTAGAAGCTTGCTGATTAAAATAGCTAAAGAATGGCAGTCCAAAAGAAGAGCTTCGGGGACAAGATAGCACTGTCCAGATACTGAAGGGAAGTGCTGTCCCTAGTAGACTCAGTGTTGTCATCTTCCATCACTTGGAATTTGCAAGATCTAGAATGAGAAGACTTTACTTAGGAGTCAGCAATTCACTAACATAGATCATGACTTTGAACAGACACAATACAAGCACGCCCCTTTTTCGGTCGTTCGAAACAGATTTCCCAAGAATCAAGGAGGGCTTACTTGTAGTGGAGTATACAATACCTAGATCTAAGAACAAAGATTGATATTGATTGCATAGAGAAGAACAAATCAAATTAAGGAGTAAAAAAGAAAGGATCTTGAAGTTATGAGAAATCTATCTAAAGTTAGACAGGCAGACATAATAATAATAATAATAATTGTTGCAATCAACCAAAAGCAAAGGATAATGATAAACAGAAAAGGTTAGAAACAAAAAGCAACAAGAAGAAGAAGAAGAACTGACCATGTAAAAGAGCAGACAAGCTACCCATGGAGAAGTAATCATAAACAAGCAGCTTCTCATTAGCACTAGAATGATAAGCTCTAAGACCCACCAAATTATGATGCTCTAATCTCCCAATCTCCTCCAATTTATCCTTAAACTCCTTCTCAGTAACAGTCACCTCTTTCAACCTCTTGACAGCCACAGCAACCCCATTATCCAACGCCGCTTTGTATGTCGTCCCGTAGTTTCCTTTCCCCAACACCTCAGCAGACGCCCTCAACAAATCATCGAGATCGAAAACTCTCGGCCCCTTACCAAAGAACACCAATGTCTTATCAATACCACCTCCTCCTCCACTCTTACCTCCTCCAGCTGGTTTCACAGCCGGCACAGCACTGGAGCTCTCGCCGTTCCTCTCCACAACCGCTCTTTCCCCAGCCATCTCTACATCTGATTGTTTACCAGCAACAGCCCCCGCCCCCGCCCCGGAAGCAGCAACAGCATCAATAGACCTAGTTCCCGGGTGCTGCTCTGTCTTCTTATTCCTTGTACAGCAGCAGAAGAATAAAAGGAGGAGAATGGCTAGCAATGCCACCACACAAGCGATTATAATACCGGCAATGGCTCCCTTGGAAAGCTTATTGTTCTTCTTATCCCCAGTTTGAGTACCATTAGGAGCGGAAGAAGGTTGAATAGAAGCGCAAGGAGTGAGAGAATTACCTTCAAAAGCAGTAGATGGCATCCCACAGAACTGAGGTGGGATACTCCCAGTTAACAAATTGTGAGACACATTAAACTGCTTAAGATTATTGAGCTTCAAATCTGGAATAACACCAGTCAACTGATTACTCTGGAGAAACAAAGTGGCTAGATTAGTGAGATTATTAAAGCCCAAAGGAATGACACCGGAGAATCTATTACCAGCCAAATCAAGACGGAAAAGATTAGGCATTGAGAAAAGAACAGAAGGAATAGGACCGGAGAGACGGTTGTGTTGAAGATAAAGGTATTTGAGGTTAGAAAGGGAGGAGAAATCAGAAGGGATGTTACCAGAGAGAGCATTGTAACGAAGAGAGAGAAAGGTAAGGGAAGAGAGATTGCCAAGGACGGAATTAGGGATAGGGCCTACGAAACCAACACCAGGTAAGTGAAGCTCAATGACGCGGCCTTGAGAGTTGCATTCAACACCTTGCCAGTTACATGCGTTTGGGGAAGTTGTGTTCCAGCGCCCGATGAGGGTTGATTTCAGTGTTGTCAGGGATGCTGCGTCGATTGGGTTGGCGTCGGCGGGTGTGGCGGTGGGGAGGAGAGAGAATTTGATGGTAATAAAGAGGAGGAGGAAGAAGAAAGGTGGGAGTTTGGTTGACTCCATTGTTTTGTTGGTAAGGTAAAACAACAAAGATAGGAGAGGTTTGGGTTTAATTGGTGGAAATGGAAGTGGTATTGGTAATGGGTTGCATTATTGATTATTCAACGCGGAGAGGAGAAGAGAGAGATACAGACACAGAGTGTTCTGTGTTTGTTGTCCGCCCTAATACACTAGTCTACAGTTTCTACACTCTATAGTCTATACCAGGACAGGAATGTGAAAAAGGAAGGATCAAATCAAACTATCAAGATTGTTGCGTTGCGGCGTTATTATTTTATCATTACTATTATGGGGTTTTGATTTGGAAGGGAGATAGAGGAAGAATCACAGAAATAAAGGGGTGGGAATATGGGATGCTGAGGCAACATTAGCTGTTTCATCCCTCATGCGCTGTTCACTCCTCACTTTCCTCTTTTACAACTACTATTTTCTTTTTTCTCTTCTTTCATTTTTCCTTTCTAATATGTGACCTCAATCCGTTTTTGGTTTATTGGGTTTTTCTGGTTAGAGAGTTAGGGCTGTGTTCTATTCAGGTAAAATCAGTTGAATTAAAGTGAATAAAATTAATATAAATTGAATAATAGTAATAAATTAATAATAAGAGATAGATAAATTAGTAAATGAATAATGATAATAATATTTAGTTATTATTAGTTGTGAATTACAAAAATAAATCGATACTAGTAATAATATTATGAAATAGATATAAAATACTCCATCCATCTTATATAAATGATATCAATAGCTTATGCTTGTGCACATAGAGTAGTGTGTATGTTATATTAATTTATTGTAAAAGTTGATGTGATAAAAAATAATGTGTACTTTTAGTAAGTTAATAGAGTAGGAGAGTAATATTTTAATATTTTTCACATAAATCAATGAATGAGTGGGGTACATTAGTTGGTGATATAAAATAAAATATTGGTAGGATCCATGTTTAAAATAGAAGTGTTGTAATTAATATGGAACAACCATCTTTGGAAAGTGTTGCAACTAATATGGGACCGAATGAGTAGTATTATAAAATAAATTAATTTATTCATAATTAATGATGATATAAAATATTATTAATATTAGTATACGAATACTTCACGATAATAATGAAAAAATTATAACATCTACCAACACTAAGTGGTTGTTTGGTTGACATGAGAAAACGTGGAAAAATAAAAATTCCTAGGAATTAGAAAATAGGTGAGTTCTTTGGTTGACACTAAAATGGCAAAATGGAGGAATTTCAACTTCCCACAAAAAGGAGGAATTTAATTACCTAGGGTCCCCTAGGTAAGTAGAAATTCCCATGGCAATTTACTTCCCCATTGTCAACCAAATACTTTAGCCAAATTCCCATAAATTTGATTAAGAAACTAATTTCCTATGAATTGGTATTTCATGGGAATTTCAACTTCCCACGTACACTTACGACCACTAAATGTGATTATTATTATAATGATTAGAACATATAATATTTAGCAATAATGAAAAGAAGAAGAATAATTAGTTAAATGAATTAGATTAATAATGGAGTATTAGTAATAATAACAACGACAATGGTTAAATAAATAAATTGAATTGAACTAGATAAAGGGGCTAACCAAAATGAACATAACTGATTGTAAACTGTAGCTGAATTGAAAATAAGTTTGGGAGAACAACCCTTACTTAGACTTAATCTTGTATAAATGTTATTGGAAAAATTGGATCGAACAACAGAAACTATACATTTGTTGAACAAAACAGCACTAACAAAAAAAGGTGCATAAAACAACACGAACTTTTTCTAAATTGATGCAGAAAACGACATAACTGGTTTTTTCGTCTGAGATTCCCTTTTTCTGATGAATCTTTAGTATTTTCGCCTTTTGATTTCTATTACCCATACACTATAGGCATTCCTTTTGATTTCTTCCTTGAACATTTGCCATTCATCCTCTAATTCTAGAGTTTGATAGACAAAATCAATTTCGGGAAAAATTAGGGTTTCAAAGAGGAAATAAAGTGATTTTTAGATCTAGAAGTTTATTTAAAGAGGAAGGAAAAAGATAGCAAAATAAAAAATAAAAAAAAACTAAAATACTAAAAATTCACTGAAAATAGGGAATCTCAGGCAAAAAAACACTTATGTCGTTTGTTGCACTGATTAGAAAAAGTTTGTGTTATTTTGTGCACTTTTTTTGTTGGTGTTGTTTTGTACAACAAATGTAAAGTTTGTGTTGTTTGATCCAATTTTTTCCATGTCTACTTGGTGATGATTGAAAAGATTTCATCAAGTTTTTTTTCTTATTTTCCCCCACTATCTCCTCATGTGAGGTCTACAATTGCAAGTTTGCAAAACTGAAAAGATCATCAATGAGACCTTTATTTTCTCTCTCTTCAAAATTATAACTTTCTCACTTGTAAAACTCTTTCACTTACAAACTATCGTTTGTAGTAATTTCAGTATGAAATGGTATGTCATTAACCAAAAAATTTTAAAAAAATCATATGCACGCACTAAATTAGTGTGTTCCCGATCCATATCACATGCGTTGTAATGATTACAACTTTCACTCATTCTGTGTGATATAGTGTATTTATGTGTGATATAATGCATCCATGTGAGATATAGTATATCTATTTTGTATTTCTGTCTGAATAATAGTTTCACTTACTCACTCACTCTACTCAATGATTACATCTTTCACCGACTCACTCCCTCACTCAATCTATGTAGTGATTACATCTATTTATGATATAGCGTTTGAATTATTGATATAGTATATTCGTCTTCTATAGTCCATTTTGATATAGTGTCGTTATGTGTGATATAGTGTCTTACTGTGTGATACAATGTCTTTCTATGTGATATAGTATATGCAGTACACTGCGTTTCGTATGTTAAAATTTCTATATATGTTATAGAGTGTTTCCGTCTGATACAGTGTATCTATTTTTGATATAGTGTATAGATTTGTGATATAGACGACTTTGGAGTAATAGTGTTTGTCGCGCGCGGGTCACGTGCCTGGCCTGGTGCACACTATTCTTAATGTGAACCGAGTCGACACAAGTCGGATTACATAAAATTTGATGGTATATTTTATTCTTTTCTTAAAAAGAAAGGAATCTTTATTGATTTTCATGTTAAATCAATTATGATTTTCTAGATTTTGCTAATTAAGGATATGATATGTTTATGCGATTTTGTTGTCATTTAATTATTATGGAGGTGGGGTTTTTCTGTTTATTGTGGATTATATACACTTATATTTCTAGTTGTTGTAATTGTTTTTGAAAAAATTTACGGGTTTGTTATTATTTATGCTTTTATATCTGAATTGTATTTAGATTAGAAGTAATACTCTCAAGCCTAAATCATCCAAACAAAACAACAATTAAAATTAACCAGGTTAAAAACAAAATAAAAATTGTTGAAAAAGTGAATCATTCTCCATCGATAAGGATAGACGATGTCAAAATTGTTGATGATGCAATCATCATGGCAAGAGGAGGGATAATACAACGGTTTTATTGAGAAAGAATTCTTCCTCTAGCGATTATGTGGTGCTCTAGCCTCCGATTCATCACCTTCGCCATGCATCACGTGGGTTGAGGATGCATGTGTCATTGTGGGCTGTGATGTTTTAGTCGTGCTTAGTGGAGTGGGTGGTAGTGTCTCATTCTTCACGATGCGTTGAGGCATAGTGATCAGGTAGCTAAAATGAAAAATTCATCACTTGTATTTTTTTGTTTATATTATACATGCGTGGCATCGATGCAATGTGGCCATTGGTTGCGAGTCGTTAGCAAGCTTGTACAGTGTTATTGTCAGTTTGCATTACTCATTTTGACTAGACACCCATATGACTTCACATTTTGCCTAACTTTTTTTAATCAAAAGAATTTTCTTACCTTTACTTATGTCATCAAAATATAAAAGAGAGAGTATACCATACCAAACAACTCAGGCCATGGTAACCAAAGCTTACACAACACTTACTAAACCTTCGTTATTTGCCACCACCTCATACCACACCTGGGCCTATGACACAGTTATTCTTCTTCTTCCATTTGTTTGCCTTCAGTTGCTTTCATCATCTCTTCTCATCTCAACTGAGTTCCTGCAGTGAAAGGATCCCCAACTTTACCTCTGTTCTTCAGGTAAAAATGTACTCCCTCTCTATTATTAATTCCCCCATCTTCTTCCTTGTTGTTTAGTTCACTAAGCTTCTGAGTTGCTTTTTGTCATTTAGTTTGTCATTTAAAAACAAATTTGCCGCCGCCGCTTCACATAATGCTACTTCTTGAACCAAATTAATTGCAATGGCTTCTTCTACTGGTTTCCCATCTACAAGTTTGCAATTAGTTCGGTAGCCGTCAATTTGGATTTGTATTAAAATATGCTATGTACTTATTAGATTGTTGTTCCTAAATGGGTTTGCCATAATTAAGTTTTGCTGGTTATTGAAGCTCTACCATTCTGTATACGCTTAGGATTTATTTGGTTGGACCAAAAGCTATTATAATGGTAAATATTTTTCATGAGGAAAATTGTATTTCAAAGGAAAACATGATTTCAAATACCAAGTTAGAGATAGGAAAATAAAAATGGAGGGAAGAGGATGGATGAGAGATGAGAAAGAGGGAAACCAGATTGTTATGGGTATAGATGATAATATTTCAATGAATTTAGAGGGGAGAGGAAGGCCTTTCACGTTATCAAAGCTTTGACTTGTACATTTCTTGGGCTTTATTTTTCTGTTAATTGGTTGTTGCTCTTTAAACAAATGCTAATTTGTGGAAAACCTTGTCCCTTTATCTGAGAGCAACTTATCGGATACTTCTTGGAACTTTGGAATTTTAAATATACATAGATATATTGATAGAGATAATGCAGTAGCACTAGGCACATTAATTTTGAATGCCAAATTAGAGAAATGGAGGATGTTCAAGCAAAATTTCTGAACAAAGTAAAGGCCTATATTAACAAATTGATGTCATATTAAATGGCAACTCATTTGTTGGGAGAAAAGGTTATTAAGATGATTTTGGGTGGTAGTAGAAAAAATGATGCAAACATTTATCCCATTTCTATGATTAGACAACATCCCTAGCTTAGTGCAATTTGCACATGTCCCAAAAATGGTATAACAATTATACTTTGTATTACTTCTACACTTTGTGTTCGTAAAATGTAGCATCTATTCTAAGGATACTAAAAGAAACTGTTTGGGACTTTGTATGTAGGACTTGCACTGTTCGCTGACCTATTTCCCGTTCCGATCAACAAAGGTGTGATCTCTTGACTCCTGGTCTGCTGTTATTTTGGATGTCATGTATTTTATGAGCTATTTGTTTGAAAAATCTCGTGCTTAAATTAAATAAACCACTCGTGTGTTACATTAGAGTTTATAACACGCATTTACTTTAAAAAGATTATCTAAACAAATGGAAGCAAGAGATATTAAAAAGATACAGAGATATCCATACGCATCTTGGCCCGAAGAAATTAAAGAAATAAAGCGGAAAGAATCGAGAGATGAATATTATAGAAAAAAAACGCCCTAATCAATTAGATACTTTCTCACACACACGATTAACATCAGAAATACCTCAAGCGAACCAGTTACAAAATAAAGTTCCACAAAAAAAGAAGTTGGGACACAAGGTTATCAAAAGAAAAAAAGAAGAGGCTCGACAGAAAAGACGAGAATCCTACTGCCGCCAAAAAACAAGGGCCAAATACTTATGACTACTAAGATACATGAATACTCAAAAAATCATAATAACGAAAAAGATAGAGTACCAAACTCCAATAAATTATTCACTAAAGGAAAAGCTACACTAAGCCATTAATCTACTTTCGAAAAAGATAATGCAAAATAACAAGCAAATTAATTATTCTACTACCTTAGCTACGCCATACCCACACACACTAACTACAACTATTTGAACGATTATAGGTTCATGTTCCACTGATACACCCCTACCGTGGCCCATACTGCTCACGTCGATTCTCCAAATACACTAGTTACTCTCTTAGGTAGCCATGTAGGTGTGCTGGTTACCAAAAATATTCCATCACTTTGTATTCCATACGCTCCTGATATACTACCTGAAAAAAGCCTTGCACATATTGTGGGGCCAAAGATTTTACCATGAATGGAAACATTTCTGCTGCGCTGATGGCAATATATTACTAGCATCAAACATCATTCCCGAAGAACTTTACAGCTTATATGCTTCTAATTCAGAAGAGAGCAAATTATTTCACAAATATATTCGCACGTACAATAACACATTCGCATTCACTTCTTTCGGCATTCAATATGACAAATCTTTATGTAAAAGAAATAAAGGAATATATACTTTTAGAGTTTAAGGGCAAGTATATCACTATATCAATGAACTACTTCCCAAGTGTAACCAACCATCTTATTTACAGTTACACTTCTATGACACTGACCACGAAATTGAAAACAAAGTAAAGGCGTTAGAAAAAATGGAATTCTCAAATTGTAGAGAAACTCATTCACTCCTTAAACATCAATCCGTATTCTACCTTTTTCAGAAGCTTAACAGATGTTCCCAATTTAGATGAACAAAAAGTATTATAAGATCAGATCCTAATTTAGATCAAAGAGTCTTTAAAACCCCCAACCACATCACAAGTAGCTGCAATATGGATCGACAACGATGAATCAACTGACCTTAAAGAACATGATATTATCGTTTACGGTCATAGTGGCGAAACTCACAAAGTTAAATACTACTACGAATGCAATGATCCAGTACAATACCAATTACTATTCCCTTTTGGTGATATTGGTTGGCATGAAGTAATAGAAAAAAATAAAACAAAAAAGAGGTCACTCATTTTGTGAGGATTACTTACAAGATGAATACAACAACATTGTTTCTTCACATGAACTATTTCAAACAGGAGAAAAAGGTACGTTCATACATCACCCTAGATTTATCCTGGTCATCCAGTCAACCATACATTTGTCAACTAAGATATACCTTCACTTTTTTCCGCAGCGCTAAACAAGGAAAAAGGAAACGAAACACAGTTTCATGTAGAGAGTACTATTGTTATAAATTCCAAATCTATCCACTTAAAAAAAGAAATTTGGCTACATGCACGTCGACTTCTACAACAACTAGCTGTTGATATGTATATAAAATAGGCCTGTCAAATAGGTCGTGTCGTGTCGACTTCGTGTTCGTGTTAAAAATAAACGTGTCGAAAACCCTTGACACTAACCCGGCCCTATTTAACTAATCATGTCGAAGACCCTTAACTAACCCGACCAGTTTAATTAAACGGTTACCCGTGTCAACCCACTTAACCCGTTTAAGCCATACTAATCAGAAAATAACGATGATAAATCAATTTTTCGTGCCTAATTTTATTTTGTCATTGTATGAAAGCATGTTTGGCCAACTACTAACCTTTTCTCGTATTAAAATGTAAAGAATAAATTAAAGAATTTATATTTGTTACCTTCAAATCATAATATAATATTACAAATATCTATGTATTTTAGTTAAACGGATAAAATCGTGTAAGTTTCGTGTTGAAAATCTCAACATTAACCCGACCTATTTATTGAACGATTAAACTCGTGTTGACCCGTTTAAGTAAACGTGTTAAGAATGCTCAACACTCTCTCACATATTTCGTATCCGGTTCGTGTCGTGTTGTCGTGTCGTGTAAATTTTTGACATCTCTAATATGAAACTAGAAATATCTCGAGTAGACTATTTTAGAAACCGTCAAGAGGATATACTAGCAGAACTATACCAAGGAATTATTGACAGTGTGACTATAGGTGAAAACCGGGGTTCAGAAGGTCGAAAAAGAGTCATTCTACCAGCCTCATTCATCGGAGCCCCCAGAGATATGCGGCGCCGATATATAGATGCTATGACTTTAGTTTAAAAATATGGAAAACATGATATATTCCTAACTATGACATGCAATCCTAATTGGTTTAAAATAAAGAAGGAACTTCTATTCGGTGAGCAACCACAAGATAGGCCTGATATTATAGTAAGAGTTTTTAAAGATAGACTTGAAAGACTCAAACTTTATTTATTCAAAAAAGATTTTCTCGGAGAAGTTATTGCCCAAGTTTACATGGTAGAATTCCAAAAAAAGAGGATTACCACATACACATTTCCTTATTATTCTGAAACCTCAACACAAATTTAATTCTCCTGAATCAGATGATCGAGTCGTATGTGCTGAACTTCTAGATCCCCAACAAAACGCTTACTTATATTCTTGTGTTGTCATACATATGATGCACGGTCCATGCACACTTTTAAATAAAGGAAATGTTTGTGTGAACAAAGATGGTCATTGTAAAAATAGATACCCCAAAGAATTCTGCAATGAAACAACATATGGACAAAATTCGTACCCAAAATATAGAAGACGAAATGATGGGAGGTACGTGAAAATCAGTGGTGCAATATTGGACAACAGATGGATCATTCCATATAATCTATTTTTATTAGCTACATTTGATTGCCATATAAATGTCGAAATATGTTCAACAATTAGCGCCGTAAAATATTTATACAACTATGTATACAAGGGATATGATCGAGTCGCATTTAACATTTTATCCCAACAAATGACAACAGACATAAATGAAATTGACGCATTCTTATCAGGGAGGTGGATTCCTGCACCCGAAGCTATGTGGAGGCTTAGAAGTTTGTTATGTATGAAACTCACCTCCTATTATTAGTTTGCAGTTACACCTTAAAGACATGCAATTTATTACTTTTAAAAAATACACAAATTTGAAAAGTATTATAAGTGGTGACTCATCCTCAAAAACAACACTAATGGAATATTTTTCTGTCAACAAAATTGATTCACATGCTAGAAACTTGCTTTACAAAGACTTCCCTGCACAATATGTATGGAATAAGAAAACTAGATTATGGAGTCGAATAAAAGAACGAAACGTCCTTGGCCGCGTCATAACTGCTAACCCAACTGAAGGCAAAATATACTACTTACGGTTATTATTAAATCACATTAAAGGGGCTACTTCTTTTACAGATCTTAAAACAATTAATGGGAAAAAGCCGCATCATTTTAAGAAGCAACCTTAATACATGGACTATTAGAGTGATAACTACATTGACCAATATCTTGAGGAAACTTCCATATTTCGAATGGCTTATTCATTATGAATGCTCTTCGCTACACTACTAGCATATTGCAATCCAAGTAACCCGAAACTCTTGTGAAAAAATTTGAACACAATTTATCTGAAGACTTCGAATATTTGCATTTGCCTAAAAATAACATCCGAATAAAAGTACTCCAAAGTATTAATTCTATATTAGATCAATGGAAAAGATATAAATAACTACCCTTTAATAGACGAACCTATTCCTTTACAAGGAACCATAAAAAAAACAAAGAATTTGAAGATGTAACAAACATTATCGTATCTTAAGAAGATTTGCTTTCCATATCAAAATTGAACAAAGAGCAAAAACATGCATATGATACTATAATGAAAAAAATACAAACCAATCACATTGAGCCTTTTCATTGATGGCCCCGGAGGCACTGGCAAAACATATCTATACACTGCATTACTAGCCACATTGCGATCATAAGGATTTAGTTTTAGCTATAGCAACTTCAGGAATTGCTGCATCAAATATGCCCGTACCAAGAAATTCACATTCACGCTTTAAATTACCACTTGAAATAGACAACACAACAAGCTGTAATATAAGCAAACAAAGTAACACAACAAAGCTTTTAAAAGCTGGAAACTAATTATATGGGATGAAGCCTCCATGGCTAAGCGACAAGGAATTGAGGCAGTGAATCTAATGTTAAAAGATATAATGGATTCCGAGTTACTATTCGGAGGCAAAGTAATCGTATTTGGCGGCGATTTCAGGCAAGTTTTACTGTCGTTCCCAAAAATAAAGAGAGAAAAAAATTAATGCAAGTTTAGTGAGATCCAAAATTTGGCCAACATTACAAAAAATCAAATTGTCAAAATATGCGTGCCAAATCCGACCCTGAATTTTGTGATTTCCTTCTCCATATAGGAAATGGAACTGAACCACAAACAATAAATGACATGATTGAACTTCCTCCTTCAAAGGTTATCCCATACATCGACCACATAACATCTTTGAATATGTTAATAAATTATGTTTTCCCAGATTTACACATGGCTAGCACAAATCTGAAATCATTATAAAAAGATTTCCCCGGAAATAACACTATATACCACAGTTTTGACACAATTATCGATCCAATTGCACAAGAACATCACAAAGACTTTTTGAACGGCTTGACACTAAACGGTTTACCTCCTCATAAGCTTGTTCTAAAACCTAATTGCCCAGTAATCTTATTACTAAACATAGACCCATCAAAAGGACTTTGCAATGACACACGTCTAATATGTCGCCGACTAGAAAATAATGTCATCGAGGCTGAAATTGTTGTTGGATATCATTGTGGCAATAGAGTTTTCATTCCTAGAATTCCCTTACAACCTTCCAAGAGTGATAAATTCCCTATACCATTCAAAAGAACACAATTTCCCATACGATTATGTTTTGCAATGTCTATTAACAAGGCTCGAGGTCAAACTCTTGAACAAGTTGGTATATATTTACCCCAACCAGTCTTCTCACATGGACAACTATATGTATCATTATCACGAGCTAAGACGGTGAAATCAGTCAAAATTTTAATTAAACCCGAATCAGCTGAAACAAATAACTACTACACTAAGACGTCGTATGCAAAGAAATACTAGCTGAAAGTGCAGATCTAAATTAACTACATCTATACGTACACTAGAATTTAAGCACCACGTAACTCAAAGACATGCACTCCTACACAATACAACATCGAATACAACTTATGTGGTAGAACCCTTTCTATGTGCTCCTTAGAAAATTAGCATACAAAACACGAATAATTCTTTGTTTACTTCATAGTGCCAAAGTACACATAAAAACAATATTATAGTTATATAGCATTTTATTTAGAGTCCACTATTTTCTCATACTAACATTTTCTCCATTAAATATAGCCTACCAAAATGCTGATCCAATATCTATCCGTAAGAGAAGTAACTCCTCAAACAAAGAAACGTTGGGCTACGAAGGTACAAGTGGTAGAGAAATCTTACCCACGATGCTCTCCTACCACATCGAAATATTTCCAAAGATTTGTTTTTGCAGACAAAGAGGTAAGAATAATATATTTTTCAACATTACAATATAGGTAAAAAAATTTACATTATGAAACATACATTTCTTCTCTCTTTTCAAGAGAACACGAGTTCAAGCTGTGATTTTTGGTGACGATATCAGATTGTTTAAAGACACTCTAAAACTTCTACATCGGTACCAAATCTCAAATGCTATAATCAAACCTATTGAACACATACATCGTATTGTACCTCACGACTACTAATGGATCCTAAATGGCAAAACTCCAATCCTCAAAGATAACACC
This sequence comes from Patellifolia procumbens, assembly GCA_947645195.1. NCBI lineage: Eukaryota > Viridiplantae > Streptophyta > Magnoliopsida > Caryophyllales > Amaranthaceae > Patellifolia > Patellifolia procumbens. The sequence continues at coordinate 5,960 of CANSGD010000619.1, read as the reverse complement.
TACTTTTAATTTGGTTCCTTTTGCTGAGCTTGCAAAATATGTTGATTCTATTATTCAAGTCGGTACGTTATGTTACAAGTAAGACTTTTCTTTCTTCCAATCAAAAACTCACTGCATTTAGCTTCCAATGAATTTGTTTTCCTCAAATATTTTGGCCGTTGTGTTAGAGAAGCTTCAAACAAAGACTATTAGCACCAACACTAGACCATCAACTCTGCAAGAATTCGTCATCATAAATGAACAATAAACTCTTTCTCTCAAATACTTATTTTCTACATGCCCGTTATAATTGTAGTCAAAGAAGAAATTGCGTTACTCCATCTTTGCAACAAACAATATGCTTGTGAACCACATAACATTTGTTGCCTATTCATAGACTCAAAAGTAATAAAAATAATCACACAAAGAGCTTACAATAATTTGTATTTACCTGCTAGGTTTACTTTTAGAGTCAATATTTACATGTTTCGGTATTGTTGCAGGAAAATGCCAACCATACTAACTTTGTGGGAACCTTGCAAGGACAATGAAGGAGTAGCTATTGCAAACAAGTTACACAATTGGAAAATTATCCTTGCCACGCAATTGAAAGTCGTATCATACAACGATATACATTATTTTACATTGACACACTTATAACTACACACATTTTCTCGATTAACATTCTCTAATATGGTTTCATGTTCAACTAAGACCTCTCACTCTCGACTAAGGCATCATTATCTTTCCTCAAAAACCCCCGATATCACAAAAGAAACTTCTCTACATGCCTGGTAAAATACAAGGAAACCCTCATTTCTCTCCAAAATCATAGAAAATAATGTACAACATAATAATGAAAGTGTATTAATCCAACACTTTTCCTTCATAGGGTTATAAAATCAAGCGAGGAAGCTAGACTTATCACAAATCTCCAACATTCTCACATCACCTGAAGTCATAAGCACTTCTAATTATGGAACTAATGCATATAATCTTTATAGTATCTAAATCTGCAAACTTTCCCCATTCTTACAAAATTTACCCACTCCTTTCAAGGTGCATCTTTCAGAACCTCCGCTTTCGCCTCGATCCAAAATGCAAACCAAAGATTCGGGTACATGAGCTGCAACAACTGTCATAGAGATATAGATGCGGAATACCAAATAACTTATCACTGTGTGCATTGTGGAAAAACTAGCATTGTAGAACCCAGGTATTATATAGTTAATCATAACTTATATAGATACAACATTTTATGGGAAAAATGCAGGTGTTGCTACAACCTAATTTCAAATATGTGACAAAGGTGTTGCTTCCAAATTGAACTTGAAGATGCATCAGGATTTACTAACAACTACAATTTATGGGAAAAATACCGAGAAAGTATTCTCTATAGATGCTAAAACCTTGATGGAATCAAAGGATGTAGCACCTCTTCGTTTCCCCTTTCAAAATTTAAAGAATACAACGCAAACTCATAATAACTACAACTTATATTAGCGCATTCGATTTCTCTACAGGATACTAGTTCGACCAGCTTCTCCTCCGGGCTACCTAAAAGCAAGCAACCATACATCTACGTCATCAAATGCAACAGATGTGATCCAGAACTTAGGTTCAACATTGTCTCCGTCTCCGAACCCGATGAAGAAACCCTTGAAGAAATCAAAGACCAGTAGATTTTCAGCAGCTTAATCTCAAAGTTACCTATGCTTACGCCTTTTGGAACCAACAGTTTCAGCAGTAAATAGCTTAAAAACTTTCGGTTTGTCTATAGTTAAGTTTACTTTGGAAGGTGAAGCTACGAAGCTAGCAAAGGTCAAACTTAATCTCCAACACAATTAAGCAACCTTTACAAGGCTATTTTTGGATTGTATATAACTTGTACATTTGACCTATGTAAATAAGAACGCGCTTGTATAAAACTCTACTTATGCCTTTTGGAACTATTTATTAGTCTACGATTATGTTCAGCCATACATAGGTGAAGCCTAAAAGGTACAATTTGCAGAGCTGTAAATTGTCGTCCACATATTTATACTACTTCATTCCAATATTACTTCCTAACTTTGTCAAACTTTGTCACTGCTATTTTTCCCTTCCACAATTCCTTCTACTTTGTCAAACTTAAATACATGAGTCCATTAAAAAAAGTACGTAGGGGATTTGTTAGAGACTGATTAATATGTCAAACTAGCAACAAATTTTTTCTTTGACCTAGCTCCTCCTTCTCCTTTCTTTCATCTCTCTCTTTCTTTCAAGAAAACTCTACTTTTAAATTTAGGGGTTTCCACACCCTTTTGGACGGTGGTAAGTGAAGGAGTTTTCCTTTGATCAAATCGCAATTACTTAAACGGTAATTTTAATAATTAATTTATAAATGTTATATGAACGATAACTCAAATCCCCAATGGAAAAAACGCTAAGCGGTCTTCCAAATATGATTCATTTCTCACATGATTGCACTAAATAATACCATAAAAAGGCACAAAAAGTACAAAAGACTAACGGATCCAGGCCTCTCTTGGGCCAGACCGCTTGAAAAATAGTCGGTCCGGTTGAAGGTTGGATCGGATATGGATTGCGTTTATTGCTAAAAGGCCAATAAACAACAATCACGGGACGAGAGAGAAAGAGAGAAGAGAGAAGAAAGAGCACGGGAGGAGTGAAAAAGGGAGGGGAGAATGAAAAGTGCGGGAGAGAGGAGAAAGGGTAACGATGATTTCTGCGACACTGACGATACTCACTCGCTGAAGAACAACAGAGGGAGAACAAGGAGGAGGTGAGGAAGAGGAAGAAGAAGCAGAAAGAGGTTATAAAAGAAGAGAGGAGGTTTGAGATGAGGGGTGGTGATAGAGCGTGGCCTTCTTGGGCGTTTTTACCGGGAAGCTTCGGCAAGGATTTAAGTCTAGAGACCCAAAACAAATTGGTTATGTTAATGTAATTATTTGAAACCCTAAACAATTTTTTTATTTTAGCTAGCTTAGTTCAAACCCTAATTTTTCTCATGGTGCTAATTGTGTGTTACACTCCTTCTTTAAAGAACAAGTATTTAAAAGAATTAACAAACAAATTAACCGAAAGCAATGATACATCACTATGACATAATTTTCACTCTACGGCTAATAAATTGAACTATGTTGATATAAAGCATCTCAGATTATTAATATATAGCCAAAGTGTAATAGGAATGAGGTCTCATAGCCTCATCCAAATATCCAAAAGATTATAATATGAAATTATCTATAAACCAACATAATTAGGAATTATTCAAAAGCCAACAGTATTCCAAAAACCTTATCGATGGACAACCATTTTAACTACTTAAGACAATAATATTGTCATCAAATAGGTCCAAACCAATAACATAATCATTAGATAACATCATAACCACATTGATAAATAGATATAAATAATAATAGTATGAGTGAATAAAATGCTAGTGAATCGACAACCCACTTACTAAAGAAATACTCCTTCCGTCTCATATTAATCGATACACTTTCTTTTTCGTCCATCCCACAATAGTTGATACACTTCTAAATTGGCATGTGAACACAAATGAAAAACTATATCCTATTAAGTATGGGACCCATACAAAAACAAATAGTAAACCCCCCACCCCACTCGGTCCCTCTTTCTGCCCCCTGTACGCCATGGCTGTCAGCACTCATCATCTCATCTGTCATGCTCTATTTTTTTGTCTTCTCTCTCGCATTCTCTCTCATCTTTGTTTTCCCATTTATTTATTCGATTTCTCTCTCATAATCTCCTCTCAATGCCTCATTTCTGTTTCTCTTTTTATGGCGCATAGTCCCGTAACCTATTCCACCTAATCACTCCAAAATAAAAAGGACCCCACCCATATCTACTTTTATAATAAAATAAATACTAATAACTAACTATTCACAATAAAATAAATAAGTCAAATAACACTCCTAAAACTCTTTCGATCAAACTGTATCAATTTATATGGGACGAAAGGAGGATCATATTGCAACCTCCAAGACGGCCTACAACTTGCGTTCCCTACCGCTTGTGTCTAAGAATGGTCAAGCACCCCACGTGGGATATCACCTTCTCAGTACCTCCTCGTCCCCTCAGACAACAACATAACCTACGTATCTCTAATATAAGATAGTACCACCTGCTCAGTGCTTCTCCTCGAAGTGCACGTTGGTAACTTGAACACTGTCCCTTACGCTAACTCATGCTCAAAAAAAATATGAGAAATAAGTACTTCAACCTCAAACGTAGTTCTTCAATTAAGTTCTTTAATAATTTTTTAAACTTAAATATACTAATATTGAGGGCTCGGCGCTGCTCAGGCTCCTCTTACTATGTTGATTGTATTAATGTATTAGGATATGTTATATTCAACTGGAGGAACATAAGAAGTCGTTTTTAGCAAAAGATCTTAAGTTCATATAAGTTTAAATAAGTTCAGATAGGGTTTAATAATGTTTGACCTTTTTACCAATTTGAAAAGTAAGTTGAATAAGAACCTGTAATTTTGAAGGATGTTGTCTTGTATGAACACTAAATCAACTACAAGAGGGGGGGTGAATTGTAGTTGAGGGGGTGATAAACAACATTGAATTGGGGAATATAAAAATCCTTAAATAAACAAAAGAGGGTGGGGTAAAGAGTGGAACAAAGAGTAGGAACACAGAGAGATACTTTTAACAAGGTATTCTTACAAACTTATCTAGGAAGAAACCTTACCTTCTCTATTTATAATAGCATTTACAACTCAGTACAACCTATTACAAATCTCATCACACTCTGTTACTCTAGGAACTTGACCCTGTTCCCAGTCACCCTATTCCCCCTGAACACGTGACGTTCTCACTCGAATTCACTCGAGAGTCTTCCCAATCAGCTTCACCATACACTCAAAACGAATACAATATTTTTGCTATGAAGAGAAACAAATAGAATGAAAACTTTCTAAAGATTTGAACTTGAAAGTTTGGAAAGTCTTAGTCTTCATTCTGATTTCCTCGTGTTATTTATAAGAGATAACGGCAGCACTAATTTTTCTCCACTAGGCGGTTATGGGTCCATGAATGTAGCCCATTATTCGCCCATTAAGTGGCCGTTATGCGCATCGATTATCTCTTACCAGTCCACTCCACCAACTACCACATCTCCAACAAATCATCAATTAGTTAGTTGTTTAGCTGAAGACTAGGAAGTTTGTTGGGCTTCCTAGATATCAAGAACTGACTAAATGCCGGTTCAGATCCTCCTGATTTTTAGGGACTGCAACTGAATCGGTTATTAGCTGAGTATGTTGGGTTGCTACACGTTCCTTATAATCAGCATATTGTTGCTAGTTTGTTACACATTCAGTTAGCACTTCCTCCATAATCTAGTATGCTTGGTTGTTGCCCTTCCTAAATTATAGGAACTGACTAACTAACTTCCTGGATTATCGAAACTGAATTCCTAGCTTCCGTGAACAAGCTGGCTGTGCATTTTGAATTTGTTTCCTCTTTTATAGCACACGGTTTTGTTGCTTGTTTGTTGCACACTTATATTGACTCGTTGAATCATGTACAACACTAACAAACTAACACTACTAATATCATGGAATTTAATTTTATTCAAATTAATATTCCACAACATTAGGATTAATCAAAGCAAAAAAGCATATGTATAATAATCGAGTGCATAAACAACTAGTTTAAATAATTTAATTAGGTTAGCTCTTAACCATTTCTCCAAGGTTATAAATAAACTAATTATTTCAAAATACATAAAATAAATATAAAACTAACTTAAATAAATAAAAACCTAAATTCTAATCCATTATTTATTTAAGTGAATATAATAACTAATTTAAATAACTTGATTAGGTTAAACTCTTAACCATTTCTCCACAAGTTATCTTAAACTAATTATTAATCAAACACTAAAATGATAAGAACGATTTAAATATATTTTATTATAAATTCTAAAAACATTATTTGCCA